>CABHPR010156226.1:14288-32857 GCA_902168415.1 Peromyscus melanophrys
GTGCTGGGATTAAAGGCGTGCGCCACCACCGCCCGGCCAGCATTTTCTTGGTAACTGGAATTAAGTTGGATCAGCCCTATTTTGTTAACTAGAGAAGACTCCCTATCCACCATCCCTGGTTCCATGTTCATCTGAATTCTTAGTGTGGTAATCTGGACTCTTCTACAGCTTCAGCATGAGGGTTGACTGCCAGAGGCCTCAACTGTGTGATTAGGGTCTTAGAATGTGCAGACCATTGCTGAACATTCATTGAGGAATAAGAGACAGCATGCTGAGTGGATTACCAAAGGCAGACAATTAATCAACCATTTCTTCTGATGGAACTTGTATGGAAACTTAAAATGAAAACAGTGAGAAGTATTTCAAGTTCAAACCACATGTAGTACATGAAGGGTGGGGTATGTATCTATGCATTTCTTTCACTTGTCTTTTTTTCTGTGTACACTTCTTGAAGATGTGTGGTGATATATTGTGTCCCTCAATATAGTGTGCACTCTAACAAAGCTTATCTGAGGATCAGAGGAAAAAGACAGCCACTATAGTAAACATAGAAGTCAGGTAATGGTAGCACACATCTTTAATCCTAGCATTCAGGAGGCAGAAATCCATCCAGATCTCTGTGAGTTCAAGGCCACACTGGGAACAGAGCCAGGCATGGTGGCACAAACCTTTAATCCCAGCAATAACCACGGAGGTCTGGAGATGTGTACAGACAGACAGGAAGTGATATAGCTGGGTGGAGAGAGGAAATGAGATGGCAGAACAGAAAGGCATATAGGTGAGAGTATACAGGAAGTAGGTCTCTTCGGAAACTGAGGAGTTGGTGAGATGAAGTTGTCTGTGGCTTGTCCTATTCTTCTGATCTCTCAGTTTTAACCCCAATATCTGGATCCAGGTTTTTTATTAATAAGACTGTTTAGCATCGTCTTACAAAGATGTAATAGTAAGTAAATCCCTATCCTGAGTTCCTCTAAGTCATTGCAGAAAATTATTGAATCCATGAAGGAGGTCCTGGGAACCTGTGATTTATATATGGCCCATTAAAAATGCAGATCTCTTGAGGATTTTTACTGCAAAGAGCCCTGGGTATAGTTTGTGACACAGCCTTTTCATATGGGATATTACTCTGACTCCAGGTACACACTGTCAGAATTTAATTGCATTTTAGAGTAGCCAGCTGATGTCTGAGAATTAGCTGATGTAACAAAATATTCTTAGACATTTGATTAAGAAATGCTGTGAATAAAATTAGGCCATGCATATTAATAGACATAAGAAAACTATCCTAAGCTAAAAATACCTATTACAAGCACAATACTTTTTCTTTGGCTGTAGAGAAAATAGGCCCTAGGGTAGAAAGTTTTATTGTTTTTGCTAAATAGTCAGGTCATCAAATTACTTTCTAAATATTTTTGCTTATATCCATGGAGCCCTGATGTTCTCAATACTGATCACATAAGCCTCCTTTTGCAGTGGGCAGTGTAATATAAAGAGCAAAACTATTTTTCAGACACTCAATTCTGATCCCTAGATGTGATCATTGTTAAGGTTTAAATATGGATTGATTGTGTGTCCTTGAGTTTAAGGAATTGGAGCCATGTTTCTTAATGTATTGAGGTGAGAGGTGATGAGGCAGGCCTTTAAGAGTGGAGGATAATGTGATAGTGACAGACATGTCCTTATAAGGGCTTAATGTGACTAGTAGGGGACATTTGAGATCTCCAAAAAGATTGTTGTTATGAAATCCAGAACTTATCCCTGAATTTCTTTCTTGCTTTTACATGTGCTCCCTCCATGACATTATACATCATAATGTCACACAGTGAATAATATAATGGCCAGAATTACTGTCGGTGCCAAGAGCTATGAGCTAAATCAATTTGCTTTCTCTATAAAGTTACCTAGCCTCAAGTACTTCATTATACCAACCAAACTGGACTAACGGACCCATCTTAAATACTTTGTTGTGTTTCCCTAGTGATTTCTAACTTATATAGTTTTAATTACAAAGAGTTCTTTCCTGCATTAGCCAGGACCATGATAGGTTAAAGTTACTGGTGTCCTCCCTAACTGTTTATGAAGACAATAGATTCGTTTGTATTCATATCACTGACTGACTTTTGTCTATACATACTCCCAGAATTGGCAGTTACAAATTATGTAAGTTCAATGACCATTGACTCGGGAATAAGTGGTGTTATATTTAGGATCCAGTATTAACCAGCTCTCACATATACCTTACAAAACTGCACCTGAGAACTCTAAGAATGTAGTAATTTCTAGTTTGAAAGTCTCTCAGAAGTGTCGTGCAAAAATATACAAGTTGTGTGTGTATAAAACAGAATGCAAAATAGCATTAAAATAGTTGAAACCATCTGCTAAGGAGTAATAGAGGAGTACATGCTTTGCTGCCCTTGCTGGCTATTCATTACAGAGGTAATTTTTGCCATGGTCCATGATACAGCCTTTAAGAAGTGCAAACATTACAGGTAATTTATGGCCTCAAAATAGAAAACACGAGTCCTTAAGCGCATGAGGGAATTCAAGACTGAGCAGTTATGATTTTAAATGTTGAGAATAATCTGTGGGTTCTTATAACAAGTGTTTTGTCATTTATACTAAAGAATAATTGTAACTTTATTTTCTTGATTGGTAAGGCTTATATTCTTTGGCAAAACATCATTTGAATTCACCTAAAATAAATAAATAAAACACATAAGATCCTTAAGGAAACTTGAAATGCAATCATTATAGCTCAGATACTACATTTTCTCTACAAGGGTTCAATGACGGACATGGGAACAATGCAACTATTTTACTTTACTACTTTATTTGTTGAGAAAGAGTCTCACTATGGAGCCATGAATGCCCTCAATCTAATGATCCATTTGTCCCTGTTTCCCATATACTGGGATCAAAGTACATGCCACCAAGCCCAGATTTAAGGTCAAGTTTTTGTTGAAGGCTAAAGAGGTAATACCTTCTGACTACTATATTATATTTGACTTTAAATGAATATCATAGATGAAAAATCTTAACACATTATGATTTTTTGTTAGTCAGACATCTTTATTAGTGAAAAAGAACTGAAAAATTTTAAAACAATATAAAAACAGGATATAGTATGTTCAAAATAGGGGAAATGTACTTAAACATCTTTCTTTTTTATATTTTAATTTTAATTTTTCTCCCTTTATTAACCACAGATTCTTTTCTCATACAAAATAATTTGAATACAATTTCCTCTACCTCTATCCTCACAGGTCCTCCCTTCTTTCTTGTGCAGCTGAATCTGCTCCCTTTCTGTCTCTCATTAGAAAAGAACATGCTAATATCTACTTATGAGTGAGTTCATACCATGTTTGTCTTTCTGGGTCTGGGTTACCTCACTCAAGATGAATTTTTTCTAGTTCCATCCATTTGCTTCAAGTTTTCTGATGTCGCTGAGTAGTACTCCGTTGTGTAAATGTACCACATTTTCTTTATTCATTCGTTAGTTGAGGCATCGAGGTTGTTTCCAGGTTCTGGCTATTACGAATAATCCTGCTATGAACATAGTTGAGCAAATGCCCCTGTGGTACGATGGAACATCCTTTGGGTGTATGCCCAAGAGTGGTTTAGCTGTGTCTTGAGGTAGATTGATTCCCAATTTTCTGAGAAACCTCCATATTGATTTCCAAAGTAGCCATACAAGTTCGTACTCCCACCAGCAATGGATGCCGTGTGCTTTACTGGAAAAACCCCCCACATAACTATGAAAACTTATCAAATGAAATAGAAGTTGTAGTAATAAAGAGCTAAAAAGAGTGAATCTGAAAATATATCCTAAAACATGGAACAAACATTTGGCAGAGCAGTCCCTATTTTATATTTTATTTTATCAGTCTGTTCTGGGAGATGTCTGGATCAGTGTACTATTAGCTGAAAGACAACCTATGTGTTCTGTCAATGTAATGCCAATGAGTTTTATCAGACACATTACTTCTGGATAATTGGGAAAACCATTATTACAGACAAAAAATGTTCAAAGTTCATGAGTCAAAGCTATTTGCTTTATTATATGTACTAAAAACTAAGATATTGAAATTTGTTTCAGTGGAAATGTATGCTTATGAATACAAGGTATAATTAGAAGGTGGCATTTGAATTTTGTGTATAATTTAGGTTCTGATTACAGTACTTCAATACATTTTTTTCTTTGAATGAAATGAATCCATATCTTTAAAAACTGGAATAGAATGGGGAGAGAATTATACTTTAAAATCCAAGTGTGGGGGAATCTTTTAAAGGAAAATATTTGATGTCATATATTAATATTTGCTTAAAATATTATTTGATGAGAAATAATATCCTTTGGAGATCAAAATTAATGTAAGGGTTAAATTAAAAGATAAAAGTTTTCTCCTTATAGTAAAATTCATTCTAAAATTACAAATAGATTTAAACCATTTAAATGTATGATTCTAAGAATAAATTTAAACATGTCAAAAAAGAACAGTTTATAATTATAAAAATACAGAAATTATATTTCAGAGTTTTGAGATAAGTATCCTGAGTCATGCGTTTGTCTTGAATATACTATGAAGCCAAGAATTACTTTGACATGTTGATCCTCCTGCCTGTCTCTCCCGAGTGCTGGGGTTATAAGCATGCACTGTCATTTCCAGATTGTGAGGTCTGGGCCTTGGTGTTTGTTAGGCAAGTCCTCTGTAAACTGAGTTACATCACTTGCTCAGTGATTATTTCTTTGATTACAAAAGTAAATCCAACAGTGTTACAAATTCAATTAAATAGGCACACACCTTACTAAATATAGCTAAGAAAGCTGAGCATATATTTTGGATAATACATTTGCAGTAGCCACACTGGTTACTGGAAAATACATTTGGAGTAGTCGCATTGGTTATATGCAAAGGGTGATAAAGGTCTACAATATACACTAGCTGAAATACAATACAATATTTTCCCAGTATGTGTTTGGGAGAAAATAGAGAATATAGAAAAAATGATTTCAAAAGTAGCATTGAAATTCTTCAGAATTAAAGGAAAATATATGTGTGACTAAAACATCAAATTATGTTCTAAGTAGAAATAATATAACCAAACTCAAAATAAATATCAAGCTGAAATTGTTAAACATGAAAAATAGAGAAAATTATAAACTAAGATCACAGAAAAGTTAGGTTTATGGAAGTTATAATAATCTCAGAGAAAATGACCTTTCCAGTGAATGAATTACAATAACCTACAGACTTCAAATAATTTATTTATACAAGATAATTTTCAACTGACATATCGAAACCCATAAAGCCTAAATCTCAGTAACTGGAGTAGAAAATAACAAAGATTTTAGGTGTTTTGTAGGTCTTTTCATAATAGTCTCACAGAAAATTAGTACTTTGTGTCGTGTTTCAATGTAAGGGAATTAATGTCCAGGAAAAAGGCAGAGGAAAGAGAATCCAAGAGTCTTGTAATCACCTACCTAAAACTAAGAATTGAATGTAAGATTAACAATAACTATAGACATAAAATACCAATCAAAGATACCAATCAAAACCAAAACAAAAAAATTGCCCAAAACAACATGGAGTCTGTTTTGTGTTTGCCAGCTATTCCTGGGCATGGGGCCAGCCCTGGGGTGTGGTTGATAGATCCAGCAAGACTCCATTGGAGAAAACTGACTTTTGCTTTCCTAGAAGGTATCAATTAAATACCGCAATTTAGTAGATGCACTTTTAAATACAAATATTATTATATACTCTAATGGTGCATTCTATTTTACATATTTAATACTTCAGCTCTACCAATAGAACTAAAATGTAAATGCATATCATATTACAAACTACTTTGCATTTCCCTTCAGTCAAATAGCCTCAAGTGCATTCATTATCTTCAATAATTGCTGTAGGATATCACAGAGTAAACTTATATATAGCTCCAATAATTGAGTCATGCCTGTCTTTGAAAGGCATGCCTAAAATGCTCATTCCTTCATTGATTCAACTCAGTCTTATGGATCTCCTTGGATCCTCACTGAGACAGTATCTGTAAGGAAATTCTCAACCTTCTAAAGTATCGCTGTAGCACTACAAAGGAAGTGAAAGCCTTTAGTGCTGTAGAAGTAGAAGATACTAAATTTGAGTGGAGGGATAGAAATCCCCATTGGCATTTAAAATGTTTAAAAATGGGAAAGGTGACATAAAGAGCATGTGGTGACCGACCTATGGGAACACTGGGATAGCAACATATAGGTGATCTGGCAATAGTTATCATGGACGTAATTGCCGAGCTTCTTGCATATGTATCTGTCTAGGTACTCAAATTACCCAGGAGCAACATAGAAAGGTCCTGTATCCAGTTGGGAATCGTGACTTTCTAGTTTTAAAACTGGCACAATAACAATTCTTACTTCAGACTCAGTGAATTAAATAAAAATGCTTAGATATATAAGGGCCATGAGTTACAGGACAGCTTGGACTACATACAATGAGAACCACAGAGAAAAAAATAACACAAAAATATCAGGTAGGTTTTGGTTTTTCATTTTCTTTTTGTTATGAAGTGGCATGGATTTTTATGGTAATTGCTAGTTGTAATTATTCATATTTTTCTCCCACACTTTCTATAATTTTTCTGGCTCATTTAATCTGCTTTATGAAAAGCCGCTGAATTAGCTCCCATTCCCACTAAGGTTGAGATTCATACATTCACCTTAGAAGTTACTATAGTAATAATTCCATAGAAGAGGATGGTTTGGGAAAAGAAGAAAATGCCATGTACGTTAGTCAAGCAAACAGGAGGCAATGGATGAATCACAAAAGTTAGGAGGATTGTAACTTTTAGAAATAGGAACTCTTGCAAAAGGAGATATTTTACAAAGGGTCAGATTCCATGTGATAAGCAATATAATGTACACTATTGCTAAGAACAGCAGTGCCCTGTGTTGCAAGTGTGGTGACTCTAATCATGGATAGCAATGAATAAAAAACAAAGGCAAAAACAAAAACAAACAAACAAACAAACATACATAGAAACAAAAACACAGCCATGTGAGGAAAAGCCCTGGTCTTCATGGACAGTCATTGCTGAATGGAGGGGACCCACAAAATAGTGTCATTCACTATTTTGCTGATCTCACTCTCTTGGCCATTTTTAAAAGAATGGAGTAATCCATTGAGTGAACACAACCATTAATCAGAGTGCAGGGTGATACAAAGCAAGTAGCAAAAACAAGGCTTCTGGGAAGATGTTAGAGTTAATCAGAGGATATTTGTCACATAATGATTATAAGCTTGCTAAAACAGAATAGATATCTGACTCTAACTACTCTAAAACACACCCATTTCTCAAAGATTCTAATGACATTTAGTGAGAGATATTCCTTTTTTGTTGGTTTTTGTTTTTTGAGACAGGGTTTCTCTGTAAAACAGCTTTGGCTATCCTGGAACATCCTTTGTAGACCAGGATGGCCTTGAACCCACAGAGATCCACCTGCCTCAGCCTCCCAAGTGCTGGGATTAAAGGCATATGCCACCATGCCTGTCGAAATATTCCATTTTTTAAGTGGGTTCTAACAAATTAAAAGCAGGCTTAGCATTTAAACTCATAGTATCTTAATTTTTTGTGTGCTTAGGATAAGGGAGAGAAAAAATACAAAAGGTATTATTTCGAAGGTGGGGGCCAAGATATTGGTGCTATTTATTTGTTTTCCTTGACAGTTTTTGACTCTGCCAGTCTGGGTTTCTAAGCCTTTCTGACACTGTGATCATCACATTGGAAGTGAAGCCAGAGAGACTACCTAAGTCAGTTCTCTTCTCTGCATCTTCTTTTGGTTCCTGTGACATATCATTTTTATTTGGAGTAAATGTGAAGACTTCAATTGGTCATATTTTGTAAACAATAAAATAAGGGATTCTTGACATGGTTTTTCTATTGCTCTGCAGTCTTGATGCTGCTTAAATTCTATGATAAACAACTAAAAGGGAATTAGAATAGCTGAGCAACTTGTTCATATCATGCTTTTATCTGCAGCCAACTCCATGTAGATAACCAAGAGGATGAAACGAGTTAAGCTTGGAGAACTTTCCTTTTCTATTTAGCCCCTTCTTCTGTCTCCTGGGATAGTACCTTTTATTCATGGTCCCCATATTGAAGACAAGCACTTGGAAGAATCTTGTCACTGAGTCACTAGAATCTTTGACTCTAAGTTCATATCAAACAAAGATAGTCCACAAGATCGGCCAGAATTGCCACTTCTAGGCTAAGTGCTACACAGCTACTGCTCTGTACTTTGTACACATGCATCACCTTATATTTCAACAGCCTGCTTCTTAGGTTGCTGGAAGCCATAGAAGCTTAATAATGCCCTTGAGCTATGGACTAGAATTTCTATCCTCCCTGACTTAAAACCTGTAGACCTCAGTTCTATTCTCAATAGCTACATGATGGGAGTAAAGAACTAACTTTCAAAAGTTATCTTTTGAACTTCTCAAGCATGCACACACACACACACACACACACACACACACACACACACACGGACAGAGACAGAGAGAGACAGAGACACAGAAAGACAGAGAAACAGAGAGACAGAAATGAAAATAAACAAATGTAATAAAATCCATCATAAGAAATCAAATGCTATGGTAAAGAATGATAAGCTTTGTCTGATCTGAATCCAACTTCAGGTAGCTATCCTAAGGTTTTCAAGTTATTTGAAAATTCTAGACTCAGTTTTCTCTAATTTAAAATGAGAACATTATGACCTATCTCTTAGTCTAGTGACCTATAATATATAAAGTTACACCTGTGATAGGCTCTGGTTATCCATAGTCCTTTGTCATTCTTGAATTTTCTCTTTTTGTTTTAAGAGTCCATCCTGGTTTCAAATATTTCAGGTTTGTGCTATCATATGCAATTTTGTATGAGTGTTCATTTTCATTTTCATAAAGAGCAAGCTACAATTTCAAAATCAATGGGCTCTTAAAAGAAAAGTAAAATGAATACCCAGTATTTCTTTAAATGCCCTCATGAAGCACTAAACAACTCAACAAAGAGTTACTTTTACTTTGATGCTAATTTCTTTTATCTACAAAGAGTTCAGATTATTTTATGTAACTAAATTTGTGTAATAATTCTATATTTGTGTTATTAGACTACATATGTTTCAGACAATAATAAACAGACCAAGCATTTTCATGACAGCTGAACTGCAAGCACCCAGTAGAAGACGGCTTGGAAAGTAGATTCATCTTAAACGTGGCCAGTGCTAGCCTGTGTACCAATTTCCTTCTTTTGAAAATGATCTGGGCTTTGTCTCCTTTTCGTTCCAACAATCCAAATATCTCAAGATCTGTCACAGCATTCTCATTTTAAATAAGAGAAAACTGAGTCTAGAATGCTCAATTTTTGAAAACCTTTGAAAAGCTACAGAAGTTGTATTTAACTAGAAGGCTATAGCCCAAATATACTACTAAAATGAATGATTTTCCCATATAAAATGTGCCCATGTATCTATAATGACATATGGTATTTTTAATCTTTCTGTGCAATGGCCATGGTATCAGTAAAACACTTTGTTTGTAGTTGATACTTAAGAACAGGCATCCTCTGAGGCCAGGACAATACAACACCATCGCTGAAGTGGCTTTTGCAGTCTGGAAAAGGTACAGTGCCCTTTTCTTCGAAGGCAGCTGAACAGGCAGTGGACCGATGGCTTCTGGTATGCAGTGGAACAGTAGCTGAAAAAGTTATTGTTGAAAGAGTAACTAGGCTGACGGAGTCTAACCTCTCAATGGTAGACTGGCATTTAATAAAAGAGATGAAGCCACCCACAAGCCAATAAGAATGGACAGCTGAATTCCAAAAACATCAACAATTTCCAGAATTTAAAATCCTGAATCATGACAGGACACTAGTGGAATTCAGGTTTATCTGGTACATGGGCTACTTGTGCCGAATGTGAGGTCGAACTGTAGGCCTTGTGTACATCCTACTTCACAAATGAGTCTGTCAGATACACGCTAAGCCTATAGGCTGAAGATGATGCCCCAGTGTTGCGGAGAAACCTCAGGTGACTGTCCAGGCATCTGGCTGTTTCTGTCAACTCACATTTTTTTGGAAGTCCCTTGTTTGCACTTCCTGTTTTACTAGGTAATATTATATCCTTCTGAGGTCTTCGATGTAGTTGAAGACTAGGTAGCTGTAATTTCCTTAGTTATGATAAAAGATAAGTTAGATATGAAACCTTAGACTCACAAATATAGAATAGATAGGATACCTTCTTTAATTTTGCCAAATACAAATAGACTAGATATTGTAACTGAATTCTTGCTTGATAATTGTTTTGTTATATGTAATTTTAGTAGGTTAAAGTTAAAGCCTTCCTTTTTGAAAAAAAAGAAAAGGGGAAGTGCTGGGGATGTCTTTCTGTATGCTGTGAATGTGTTGCTCTGATTGATTGATAAATAAAACACTGATTGGCCAGTAGCCAGTCAGGAAGTATAGTATAGGCAGGATAAGCAGAGAGGAGAATTCTAGGAAGTGGAAGGCTGAGTGAGGAGATGCTGCCAGCCACCACCACCATGAGAAGCAATGTAAAGTACCTGTAAGCCACAAGCCGCATGGCAACTTATAGATTAATAGAAATGGGTTAATTTAAGATATAAGAACTAGATAGCAAAAAGCCTGCCATGGCCATAAAGTTCATAAGTAATATAAGTCTCTGTGTGTTTACTTGGGTCTGAGTGGCTGCAGGCCTGGGAAAGACTGCAGAAAATTCCAACTACAACTTGTCTTACGTTGTGTCTGTTTTTCTTATTACAGAGAATGGTATTACAATGGAGACAGAAAAAGAAAGGAATAGAGCAGAGGCAGACAGAGGAGACAAAAACAAAGACAGAAATGATGAATCTATATAGTTAGTCTGAAAAAAACATATACTTTTGCATCTAATAATTCCTAGGTTAATTTAAAAAAAAATCTCTCAAGTGTTATCACAAGAAAAACTCTACCCCTCAGTAATAAGCCAGCATCTTTTTCTGTGGTAAATCATAATTTGGATCCATGAGCCTAATTTTCCATAAATAAAACTCAATTTCATTAATAAGTGTGTCTCTAAACAATGCTTATTTCCTGGAAATTCAAAAGGTCAATTTCCCTCATAGTTTCTCTCTACAGATTGTGTTCATTAAACTTTGGAAAATATAATTGTAATATTTATTTCCAACCTCAGTTTAAAGTCACTGCAGCTAGAAGTCAAACTCTTAAGCTTGGCAATACACATCTGGTTCCTCATTGCTTCAAAATCACTGGACCTAGCCCAGAAAATTTGATGCTTAGCCTAGGCGTCAATAAAAAGTACTTTGACAGGAACTTAGGAGAAGAGAAATAGGAATTATGGCAGGTAAACATGTGCTCTGCATAAAATGCAGAGTGGAAAAACCAAAACAGGCAGAGAATATGGATGAGAGAGACTAAAAACTCATATGTCTATATTGGGAAGGACAGGCAGAGGACTATGAGAGATTAAAGAAGGTGTGATGTCAAGGGCAGAGAAGCATTTATTTTTGGCTCAAATTTTAATCTTGCTCTCATATCATAACAATTACATTTTTACACTGAGTTGTGAACATTCTCATTTGTTGGGCTTGTGATTCAGCTCAGCATGTAGACACTTGCCACCAAGTATGGTGACCTGAGTTTGATTCTCAGAATCCATAGTAGAAGGCAAAAAGCAACTCCTACACATTTTCTCTGACCTCTCTACATAGGCCATAGCATGGCAATGGCAACACACACACACACACACACACACACACACACACACACACACACACACTACACACAAAAATAAATATTAAAGAATCCCATTGTGTGGTGATATTTTGTTTGTACTCTAACAAATAACATTTGCCTGAAGATCAGAGGACAAAGCCAGCCACTAGATTAAACTTAAGAGCCAGACAGTGGTAGCACACACCTTTAATCCTAAAACGCTGGAGGCAGAGATCCATCTGGATCTCTGTGAATTCAAAGCCACCCTGGACTACACAAGATTTATCCAGTCTAAAAGAGAAATAGAGCTAGGCAGTGGTGGCACACACCTTTGATCCCGTATTTGGGAGTCACATGCCTTTAATCCCAGCATTATGAAGGTTGAGGCATGAAGTGATACAGCTAGACAGAGAAAGGAATATAAGGTGTCTGGAGGCAGGAGTTAGGTGCCCTTTCGGCTGAGGACTCAGAAGCATTCAGTCTGAGGATTCGTGGAGAAAGGATCTTGCCTCCCTTTTGGCTTGAGGACTGGGTAGTGGTGAGCAGTTTCTTTAGTGGCTTTTTCCTTTGTCTCTCTGATCTTTCAGCATTTACCCCAATATCTGGCTCTGGGTTTTTAGTGTAAGACTAATTCGGATTAATGCAATACCATTGATCTACATTTACATAGTGTAATTTAATGTTTTCATCATACAAATTTCCTAAGTACTCAGGGTATATACAAAGCCATGCTGTGAATTGTTTGCTGAAAATTCACCAGATAATTGATACAATTGACCATTTCTATGAAATATTAATTTTAATATAATAGCAATATATTTTGTTAAAGAGAGACCATTTTAAGGTCTTTGTGGGTTTCCGTTTTTTGATTGAGGTGAAAGGAAAATGTTAGAGTGAGATTCACACAACTTGAGAAGTACGTTTCCTCTTCAGAAATAATGTTAAATGATGAAAATGATATACAGAATTTTAAATTAGGCAAGGGAATTCACACTTGAGGTTGTCATTTCAGATTAGGTGTTATATTGTCTTTTTCAGGGCCAGGCAGGAGCCTTCTGATGTGTTACTGTTGAGAATCTGTGAGAGCATTTGCCTTTCATCAAGAAAAGAAATATGGATTTTCTGCCTGTCTCCTTTTCCAGCGGTGCATTTATACTTTTATACCTTTGCACCTGACATGATCCAGGTGATTTCCTGTTCTCACTCACAGCTCCATTCCTGGCTGTTACCCTGCTCAGTGCATAGCTCAATCGCATGCACTCTGACAAGGGTATTGCCTTGACTTCTATATTTCTGTCCTTTGAGATAGTCCTTCGCAAAGGGAGGCACCTACATGGGACTGAAGGGGACAGGATGACATCAGTAACCTTCACTCTTCTTCCTCTGTTCTGTGTGGCTCTTGTGGCTGTGACTTCAAGTCCTTGGTGCTTTACATCGGGCTGAACAGTTTCTTCTCCAAGATTCAAGGTTCAGCCTGGAAAGGGAGCTGTTTACTCCTAGGCGTCATCCCTCCCCCTCTGTCGTTTGCTCTAAACATTTCCTACTATCCTCTACTTCCCTGCTGTCAGTCTCTTAGTTTGACTACAGTTTCTTATCAGTATTACATCCGGCTTGCTTTTGTATTTCTGTAATTTCCTAGGTTGAAGTCTCTATGTTGAAACACATGGCATGAACTGTGTTTCCGACTAGAGCTTCCTGGAAAAAAAATGTAGTTCAGCTAACTACAGGAATGTATTTCACTGTTTCAAGACAATGATGTGATTATTCCTTTATGTATCCCCCCATCACTATTTTTCTTACACGTATTCCATTAAGATTTAAGTTGTTATACATATACAAAACAATACCACTGCAATGTATTTTAACTTTGCAGCTGTTTTCATCTACTTCAATATCACAGGCATATAATATAATCTTGTCAGTGGCATATCAAATTTAGTTGGTAGACTAATATGCTTCTAAAATGTGACTTAAGAAACAAGCTAGCCTATATTATGGCTGGTTGATACATTTAAAAACAGATTAATTATAGAATTAAATATGAAAAAAATGCTAAAATAATTCAGACTTTAAATTCCTGATTATAAATCCTGAGATTTTACTGTACTATACTGCACATCACATATTTTGTTACATGAAATGATGAAATATTTGCAACAATTTACTTTTTAACGAACTAGAACACTTAATACTATGTTAGCACCTTTATGACTTTCATGCCATTGGGGCTTTTCTATTTAATAGGAACTAAGTTGGAATGTTTAAATACATGTTTACACTTAGCCACCAACTAGAATCATCCTGAATATAGTTATTTATATGCAAGTGAGTAGCTGCTTGTGGAAGTCACTGTGAACAATAGAGAAGATAATTGAAAAATCCTTCTTTATATAAGCCTAGCGATAGCTAAATCAGCCACAGGTGTCCATGCTTCTTCTGATCCTTGATCAGACCAAGCTAAACTTTCTACACAAAAGCTCAGAATGTAATGTCTTTACAAGCTCGGTTGCTTCCTCTAAGCAGTGGGTGTTCAGCCTACTGATTCACAGTCATGTCCAGATATAAAGCGGAGTCTCATCCAGTCCTGTGAGCTACTCATGTATTAAAATTGTTTGTGAACAATATATTATCTCCCATTATATCAATCTGTGAAATAATTTATCACAAAGCTTTACCTGATTACTATTTTCCTTGCTAGGATATGGATTCCATGAGATGAAGGATCTCATTGTGTTTCTTCACTATTTTTGGATTATCAAGTAAAATACCACAGGACTTGCAGTAGGTATTGAAATTTATGGAATGAATGTGACCTATGAATCATCATATGAACATGAATGAGATGTACCTTATGTATTGTGGAATGAAAATTAGGCAGAGATAAACAAGAAACTATACTTTTCACATATGCTCTGTCTAAATATATAGATAGGAATATTATGATTCAATACATAGAGATTATTATACCAAGCCTTATCCAGTTGGGAAATTCATCATATAGCTATTAAGCTCAATGTTTTTTTTAACAATTATAAAATATTCTTTAAAGTGTTAAAACTCAGATAGTATACTATAAATACAAACCAGAGGGACAGCATGTTACCCTATCCCTCCTTAAGCCAATGACATAAATGCATATTTCCTCTATGTTATATGCTAAACCTATTAAATAAGACTTGGTAGTGTTTGAATATTAAGGACTGAAAAAACGTCATCAAAAATGAGAAGATGCTCATTACTTACTGGAAGATAGTGCACAAGATTGCAGTGTGTTCTACTCTTCCGTTTTGCTTAAATTTCCTTTTATCATGAGGCTATTTTTAAAATGGGACCTCCACTGTACTTTTCCTTAAATAGTGCCCCCTACTGGATATGTTTGAATGGTCTTTGAGTTCCCAGTGTGGGGAGAAGGGGCTTCTTGAAGCTCATGTCTTTCTCTATTCCTTCTGCACTCTTAAATAAAACTGTCACAGTAAGGGGATGGTGGAAGGAAAGTTATTTAAGGGTAAATGATGATATGATCAAATGGATGAGGGGAGAGAATGAGAATATTATTTTAGAAATCGATAGTAATTCACTTTCCCCCCATATTCCCCAATTTCCTCTTCTATTTCAATAGCCCATTTGGACTTCAGCTAATAGATACAAAAAAAAAAAAAAAAAAAAAAACAAAAGTTAGAAATACAGAGAATGACATTGGAATCTGTCAGACATAGTGGAGTTATGCAGATTGTGCAAAGCAATTTGTCACAAGGCAGTTACTCTCTAGACTTTCTACTCCAGTACTGAAGCATTAACTTCAGAACATTTAATCAGCTTTAGGACCACAAGACTTTTTGTAAATGAAAAGAACTGATCCGATCTCACCTAACATCCTACACAGAGCTGCCTCATCTAGAAGTTGTTCTCTACACATCGTTCCTTCGCACATCCCACTACAAGTGTCCAACTGGTCACAGCAAAGATCTCCAGCTCTTATAATCCTCTGTATGGCAACATCAGTATCATTACCTATGGCCCTTCATCTCTATATCTGTGTATCTATACACATCTTCTGATGCATATGCTTCTGAATACATGTCCTCTCCACTCTTTGTCACTTTGGCAAGGGTGGATTACTTTTCTAGATAAATGAATTTGTGTTCCATTTACATTTAAAACTCTTCAGCCATATCTCACTTGTAGTCTTGCTCATTGGCTCTGGGATGTCAATGTGTACTCTTTTCTGTTCTATTCCTACAATATTCCTTAGGTTTCCTGAACCACCATTTCTTGCTTCTGAATATTCCATGCTTTTGTCTAGTTTCAGTTTTTAAAGTTTCTAGTATTCAGCTATCTAAGATAGCTGAATTAAGATTCCAGATTGTTCCTTGGTTAAGTCTTTTCATGGTTTCTCTTTAAAGTAATTTTCTAAAATAAAGCTATAGCTCCATGGCAAAGTCCTTACCTTTAACATAAGAGACCATGGATTCAATTTCTAGCATTGCATTTTTCCTCTTACTTTTTTATATGCACATTTGTACATTTTCTTTTAGAAAACTTTGTTATTAAAAAAAGCACACCAAAATTAACCAGACTGAATGCCTATATACCTCATGAACTTCACTATAGAATTCTAGCTGCACTTATTTTAAATGTCTGCCTTGACAACTAGCTTTACTTCCCACAGTCCATTCCTATTTTATGTATATAGCACAAAGCAGAGTACTTAGAGTATAGTCTCAGCAAGCACCCTCAAAAACTAACTATACTAGCAATACAAGGTATAAAATCTGAATTAAAAAATAAATTTATATATTTATTTAGTTTCTATCCTGGCTGCAGTTTCCCCTCCCTCCTATCATCCTAGTCCCCCCTCCCATAACTCCCTTCTGCCTTCCCCATCCACTCCTCCCCCATTTCTATTCAGTAAAGAGCAGGACTCCCATGGATATCAACAAAACGTGGCCTATCAAGTTGCAGTGAGTCTAAGGACATCCCCTTGTATTAAGGCTGGGCAAGGTAACACATTATGAGGAAGATCTTCACCAACCCCACATCCAACAGAGGGCTGATTTCCAAAATATATAAAGAGCTCAAGAAACTAGATGTCAACAAACCAAATAGTTCAGTTAAAAACTAGAGTACAGATCTAAACAGAATTCTCAACAGAAGAATCACAAATGGCAGATAAACAATTAAGGAAATTTTCAGCATCTTTATCTATCAGGGAAATGCAAATCAAAACAACTCTAAGATTTCATCTTACACCTGTCAGAATGGCCAAGATAAAAAACACAAGTGACAGCTCATGCTAGAGAGGAGGTGAAGCAAGGGGAACACTCCTCCATTGCTGGTGGGAGTGCAAACTTGCACAGACACTTGGGAATTCAGTGTGGCAGTTTCTCTGAAAGCAGGGAATCAATCTACCACAAGACCCAACTATACCATTCCTGGGCATATACTCAAAGGATGCTCAATCATCTACTAGGACACTTGCTCAACTATTTTAATGGCAACTTTATTTGTAATAGCCAGAATTTGAAAACAACTTATATGTCCCTCAACTGAGGACTTGATAAACAAAATGTGGTGCATTTACATAACAGAGTATTAGTCAACTGAAAAAAAAAGACACCAGGAAATTTGAAGGCAAATGAATGGAACTAGAAATAATTCTGACTGAGGTAACCCAGACCAAGAAAAACAAACATGGTATGAACACACTCATAGCTACATATGAGCTGTAAAATAAAGGGTAACTACAACCCACAGACACAGAGAGACTAGGTAAAAAGGAGGGTTCATGGTGGGGGGGATGGCCAGACCTCCCTGGAAAGGGCAAACAGAAGAGATTTCTTGAGTGGACTGAGGGCAGGTGGGGATGAGAACATGAGTGATCAGGTTGTGTTGGGGCAAGGACACCACAAGAAAACACGGAGAATCAACTAACCTAGGCTCATTGGGAATCACAGAAAATGAACCAACAACCAAGGAGCCTGCATGGGACTGACCTCAGCCCTTTGTACACATGTTACTGTTGTGTAGCTTGGTCTTCATATGGGACTCCTAACAGTGGAAACAGGGGCTATCTCTGACTCTGAAAGTTATCTCCTCTTTGAAGATTCTGTTACTATTGGAGGCGCTACCTTTTTCTCTCTCTACCCATGTGACCAAAATGAGGTTAGAAATTCTATTATATGCAGTTTATATATGTAGAGTGAACATTAATTTCTCTCCAATACATTTTGATCAGTTAAGAAACACATTCCTTTGTTAACTGGGAAAGTCCACTCAGAAATTAAGAACATTGAAAAATAGTTTTCTTAAAAATGTCCTACACACTACCATATATGACCTATTAGAATTTTAGACAAGAATATTATTAAACTCTAGTTTGCATAAAGTTACCATAACCATATATTTACATTAATTATATTAATAAAATATTTGTCAATTAACACATCCTTACTATCACATGTGGATCAATGTTTTTTTCTAATATCATTTCTTAATATATAATAAATGTGGGTGTAGGAGATCTTTGATTAAATCCTTCCTCAAATATTATATAAATGACATATTGCCATGTGTTTATGGCTACACATATGTAGGTATACAGTGCATATATATACATATATGTAGGTAGGTAGATAGATGATAGATATATAGATACATTGATAGATACATAGACAGATAGATAGAGAGATAGATAGATAGATAGATAGATAGATAGATAGATACATACATACATACATACATAGGCAGATAGATAGATAGATAGATAGATAGATAGATAGATAGATAGATAGATA
>CABHPR010156227.1:0-22686 GCA_902168415.1 Peromyscus melanophrys
TACTTCCTGCCTGGCTACTGGCCAATCAGCATTTTATTTATACAAAGCGATATCCACAGCAGAAAGGAAAGGAGAGTACAAACATTTCAAGTGTTTTCCCGTAAAATGGCTTTGAGAAATGGGGTTGTGGTAAAGAGAAGTAAGGGCTCAGGTACAAGCATAATGTAAATGGGATACTGCTGTTGTCAAAAAAAAAACAGGCATTGTTGACAGGAAAGGAAGAAAACTAATGAGTAGAATGGAGGAGACAATGACAGAGGAGATGTCTTTGAACAGCAAAGACATCTTGAGTGCATCTCCAACATCTATCACACTGCTGGACTTAGTAGGCACTCCAAGCATGTGCTGAAAATGTGCTGTCCTTACTAACTCTGCTCCTAGAAAACTTCTAAGAAGAATTCCTGTGCTAGGACTTTGCATCTTTGCTTGAATCTAACTGTAAACTGGTAGACAGTGAGAGAGAAAGTGTAGCTTTTCAATTAAGCTCTACAGATTCACCTCATAACCTCAAACACTCGCCTTCCTTTCTAAAACTGACATGTAGATAGAAAGGCATGGGGTGTGGTCCTTTTATTATAGAAGTAATTGGATATCTGCAGCTGCTCTTACCCTCATAATATCTGTTAGATATAACCCTTGGCCTTGTCATTTTGGCTATATTCCCAGAACTGTATGTAAGTGTTTTCTTGAAATATTGAAAATGAACTTACATTTTAAATTCATAATCATCTTGCCTGAAAGTGGCTTATTCTTTTCCTGCAGAGATCTCATTTTGTGTGGGCCTTCCTCCTCCTTATGTGTTATACTTAAGGCATGGAAAATGTAGGCTGCATGAAAGCCAGGAATATTGTGGTAGAGATAACCACAAAAAAAGTAAAAATAAATAATAAATAAAGATGGCTAAAATAAGATGTGAATTTAAATTAATGAGAAGAGAGGGGTCTGTGTTCACTAAGATTCTACCAGGGACTAAACTCTCTGAATAAATACTGTTTTGCACACATTATAAAAATAAAAACACAACCTTGAGGTTTAAAAAGACAATATTTTGAACTTGCAGGTGCATTGTTTTGAAACAGTAATGCTGACACATACTTGATCTGCATCACCAGCTTTAATCTCAGAACAACCATACACCATAGATATATTGTCACAGAAGATAAGAAAATTGGAACAAAAAGATGTAATAATTTGTTTGAATGACCTCAATTACCAGGATCCCAAGCCAGAAGTATCTGTTACTGGAGAAACGCCCTTCCTGTCAGGCTGTAGTGTCTCTCAAGGGACACAAAACAACCAATGAACATCCCAATGCAGGAGGATAAGGTAATGCTGTAGAAAGACAACACAAGCAACTAAAAAAAAAATAAAGAAAGAAAAAAAGAAAAAAATGGAGGATAAGGTAAAATATCACTACTAAATGAAATTCACTAGATGATATCAATGATCGAACAGTTAGTTAGTCACACTTGTTAGCTAAGGCATGATTAGTTACATTGTAGTTTTATCTCTACAAAAATACAAAAGGTATTTTTTTCATTTATTTTCAAATCTCTCAAATTATTCTGAATTGAACATTAGTTAAAATATATCAGCATAGATTTGATGCTTAGCAGAATGCCAAGGTAAGAAAAAATGTCTTAAACATCAACCTGGTAGGCTAAAGTGAAGAAAAAATAAGTCAAATTTAGCCTACCCTCTACAAATGGATGCATGTATCCACACACATTGCTACCAGGCAATTGGGGGGGGGGGGCATGAAGTTAGATTCAGAATGAGACTTGTATAGGCTAAGTCTCTGTTCTCCCAGCAATGAGGAAGACTTGGATACTAGTACTACCCACTACAGCCTTACTGGGAGGAGTGTTAAAATAATTCAGTTATCACAAAAGCCAACATATAAAATATATTCAATAATCTACTGTGTTATAATACCATTATGAAATATAGAGCAGGGCACCAATGTTCATCATCTAACCTTTGATAAGCATAGAAACCTGACCCAATGTAGAGAACTGATTTCTAGAAAGTTCAGATGATTATGCCTGATTTAGGTAAACTAAAGCACATTTCTTATTTAATTGCTTCTTGGTACCAGCTACTCTTGCAATTCCTGTCTCTATCTCTAGAACAATGTTATTCAATGACTCCAATGAAACAGAAGAAGATAAAGTTTAAATCTGGGCTAAGAATTTAATAATATGTATAGGATCAGTATAGTACCCCAAGATATATTCCAAGTCAACAATTTTCAAAGATTTGTTAACAATATGGAAAGATTGAAATAACTTTTTTAATCTTTATTTTTGTTTTCCTAGGTCTAGAATAGACATGGCCAACCCTTAGTACCTACACAGTTACCACACCTACTCATTAGGTGAAGAATTCATGTCCATTCTTAGAGAGATATGGTATTTTCCCTTTCCAAATGTTATAACTATACATCACTTTTGCAAGGTCAGAACCCTAGGGAAATGTTTTTATTCTCAAAATCTTTAACCCCACAAATATAAATACCATTTTTCATGATTCCATAAAAGTTGCTTTTTTCATTAAGTTTTTCCTCTGCTTTACTATCTGTCTCTGTCACTCCCACTGCACAAGTTTCTGAAGTCAGGGGCTACTGTCAGATGAATCTTATTTCTGCACAGATCTTGAAACCAGCTCCTGGCATGCAGCACTTTTTTCTCACATTCATTTTAAGAATTCATTGTATTCCAGACATTAAAATAATAACTAAACATTTTATTGATTTTGTTTCTGCCACAAGTCTCTACTAAGGACTTTGGTATATTAGTCTATTTTGCGTTCAAAACAGTCCTAAACAGGTCCCAATATTGTACCTGTTTTGTCAGTTATGAAGCTGAAGCTTTGAACACATGAGCCATGGACCTAATATCCCATCACTGGGGTGCATTACCTGATCTGTGTTACTCCAGAGCCCATGGACTAACAGCATCATGGGTAACCACTCAATTCTAAAAGCAAACAGCTAAAGTCAGGGAGTATTTTGTTGTTGTTGTTTTGTTTTGTTTTTGCTATTCTGCAACCCTCAGACTTAATGTAGACAAATGATGACATTATTTTCAAAGACATAAGAATTTCTTCATATGAAAAGAATAGACCAGGACAAAGTTATTTATTTGCCTTTTGAAAAACAGTGATGCATATTATATCTAAATACTCAAGTTTATTCTTAGTGACTTGTAAACTATCAGTTACTTAGACTTAATGAGTTAGCAAGACCTCGGCCTTGCATTTAAAGTTGCAGAGTAGTGGATGGATTGTTCAGTACTTACTTAGGCAGTTAAAACTAGTTACTCAAGCCATTAACCTTCATTTTCTGTTCCACTCCAAGAGAGGTGAAAGCAATGGCTTTAAACATTTCCTAGTTATGGCCAGTCCTCATAGCTGATGCACATTAATCACAAATGCTGTTGATTATCAGTGGTCCATCAAGGCTGGGGAGGAAAAAAATCCCAGAATAGATGTAAGCCAGACATGAGTGAGCTACAAAGGAGGGTAGTGTGGTCACCTAGGTTGCTCTCTAGGTATAGTGTTCTTTGAGTCATTTTGTCATCCTGTGCTCTGAGTTGGAAATTTAAGGAGGCAACAGAGTAGTCACTTCAAAGATTAAATACAGAAACAGACAAACGAGACTAACACTGAGATTTTAGTTCTTTTTTATATATTCCTTGAAAATTTCATACATCCATCATACTTTCTGATCTGATGCACATTACCTTTCATTATCTCCTTTCCCCACCAATGGGTCTTCTTCCCAAACAGTCTTACTCCTACCTTCACATCTTATTTTGTTGTTTTATCCTTTGTGACTCACACATTTCAACCAGGCCCATCCACATAGGCATGTGTATGGTGCTCTCCTCTGTGAATCAGCCAACTCACTAATGACTATACGACTAAAGACAGTATCTGCCCCTCCCCTAGTAGCCATTGCCAAATGCTTCTTTCTCCCCTGGAGAAGGGTCATAAACCCCTCTCAGACTTGAGACCTAATATCCTGCAAGGACCCTTGACACTGGACATGGCTTGATGTCATAGAAGCCTTCGGTGCTCAGAAGACTCTAGAAGCATACTGTCTAGCTTCTGATGCAAGCTCAGTCTTTCTTAATTTCACACCTTTATTTTTTTCATTAAGAATGTTTTTTATTCATTTTACATACCAATCACAGATCCCCCTCTCCTCCCTCCTCCTACCTCCCCTTCCAACCTATCCCCCATTCCCTCCTCCAACAAGGCAAGGTCTCCCATGGGAAATCTGCAGAGCCTAGTACATACAGTAGAGGTAGGTTCAAGCCCCCACACACACACCCCACACCCCGCATCAAGGCTGTGCAAGGTGTCCCACCATACGTAGTGGACTCCAAAAAGCCAACTCACCCACCAGGGATGGATCCTGATCCTACTGCCAGGGGACCCATTAAGCAGATCAAGCTACACAACTGTCTTGCTTATGCAGAGGGCCTAGTCTAGTCCCATGGAGATTTTACAGCTACAGCTGTTGGTCTAAAGTTCATGAGTTCCCACTAGTTTGGTTTGGTTGTCTCTGTAGGTTTACCCATCATAATCTTGATGCCCCTTGCTCCTAGAATCCCTCTTCTCTCTCTTCAATTGGACTCTTGGAGCTCGGCCTGGTGCTTGGCTGTGGATCTCTGCATCTGCTTTCATCAGTTACTGGATGAAGGCTCTATGATGACAGTTAGGTTACGTACTGATCTGATTACTGGGGTAAGCCAGTTCAGGCAACCTCTCCGCTATTGCTAATAGTCGAAGCTGGGGTCATCCTTGTGTATTCCTGGGAACCTCCCCAATACCTGGCCTCTCCCCATCCCCATGATGTCTCCCTCCATCATGTTATCTCCTTCACTTCTCCCCCACTGTCACTGCTCCAGCTCAACCATACCATTCCCTCATGTTCTCATCCCACATCCCATATCCCCCATCCTCCACCTGCCATTGCTCCCCTCATCTCCAGTTTACTCATGGAGATCTCCTCTATTTCCCTTTCCCAGGGCGATCCATGCATCCTTCTTAGGGTCCTCCTTGTTACCTAGCTTCTCTGGAGTTGTGGGTTGTAGTTTGGTTATCTTTTGCTCTACATCTAATACCCACTTATGAGTGAGTACATACCATATTTGTCCTTCTGAGTCTGGGTTAGCTCACTCAGGATGATATTTCCATCTAGTTCCATCCATTTGCCTGCAAATTTCATGATGTCACTGTTTTTAACCAATGCGTAGTACTCCATTGTGTAAATGTACCACATTTTCTTTATACATTCTTCAGTTGAGGGGGATCTAGGTTGTTTCTAGGTTCTGGTTGTTAAATATAATGCTGCTATGAACGTAGTTGAGTATGTGTCCTTGTGGTATGATTGAGCATTCCTTGGGTATATGCCCAAGAGTGATACAGCTGAGTCTTGAGGTATATTGATTCCCAATTTTCTGAGAAACTGCCATACTGATTTCCAAAGTGTCTGTACAAGTTTGTACTCCCACCAACAGGGGAGGAGTGTTCCCCTTGCTCCCCATTCTCTCCAACATAAGCTGTTATCAGTGTTTTTGATCTTAGCCAGTCTGACAGGTGTAAGATGGTATCTCAGAGTTGTTTTGATTTGCATTTCCCTGATGACTAAGGATGTTGAGCAATTCCTTAAATGTCTTTTGGCCATTTGAGATTCTTCTGTTGAGAATTCTCTGTTTAGCTCTGCAGCCAATTTTTTAAATTGGGTTGTTTGGTATTTTGATGTCTAGTTTCTTGAATTCTTTATATATTTTGGAGATCAGTCCTCTCAGATGTGGGGTTAGTGAAGATCTTTTCCCATTCTGTAGGCTGTTGTTTTGTCTTATTTACCATGTCCTTTGCCTTACAGAAGCTTCTCAGTTTCAAGAGGTCCCATTTATTAATTGTTGCTCTTAGTGTCTGTGCTACTGGTGTTATAATTAGGAAGTGGTCTCCTGTGCCAATGCATTCAAGACTACTTCCTACTTTCTCTTCTATCAGGTTCAGTGTAACTGGATTTATGTTGAGGTCTTTGGTCCACTTCATGCCTTTATTATGACTTCACTTAAGATGCCCAAATGAGAGTCCTGGCAGCACACTGTCTGGCACATAATCAATATTGGTGATACTAGCTGTGTTAGTGTTGCTGTCATTTTCATCCAAGAAATATTTCTCAAATTTTGTTGCATAAGGAATATGAAAGCCCAGGGCTACTTCCTTTTAGCTATACAAAGCTGTGTTTCTTTTAAGCCATACATCAACAGTAGACAGTTGTTTATGGAGAATAGGGGATGGTGTTAATGCTTTCTACTTTTGTATTTTCATTTTTCCTTTCTTTTTAAAGGCATGAGAAAGATCAGATGGAACAAATCTCAATGTTTCATGAGTGACGAGATTTGAATCATAAATTCATGCCAGAAGATGAGAAGAAAATTCAATCCAGAAAAAACAATCTAGAGCAGTAGTTCCTAACCTTCCTAATGCTGCAACCCTTTAACGTAGTTCCGCATGTTGTGGTGACTCCCAACCATAACATTTTTTTCATTGCTACTTCCTAACTTGATGAAATTTTGCTAATCTTTTGAATCATAATGTAAATACCTATATTTTCTGATGGTGTTAGGTGACCCCCATGAATCAATCACAATTCTAAAAGCATTTGTTTTCTTAACTATATAAAATCCATTTGAATAAATTTAATTATTTTAAAAAACAACAATAAAATTCACAGCTGCTTATCATTCTTCCAATCAAGTAACTAAATTTGTAAAGTCTAACTTAAAGCATAACAACTTGACTCTTATACATTTATATTCAAATGTTTAGCATTAATATCTGTTATACAACTGTGTCCATTTAAATTTTTTTTAAAACATTGAAGATGTTCCAGAAATAAAACCTTCCCTTACTACTGCCTTTAATGAATGACATTGGAAAAATCATCAACTAATCCCAAAATTCAAACAAGTAATGGATTTTCCTGCAAGACAAGACTAAGTCTTCCTGCATAGTTTTATGGTGAGGAAGTGTTGATATGGTCTGTAAGGATTTGTGTTTCATCTCAGGATGAAGGGATGAAGGTAATCACACCTGAGAAGCTATGAAGATTTTTTCTGAGGTAGAATGTTGTTACAGCACTCAGTAATTGGTGAAGATGTCTCTTGGATGAGTCTCTTTATCTGTGATTGGTGTACCATAATAGACAACCAAGAAAACTATGCTCACATTTTATGAAAGATGGGTGTAGATTTTCCAATCATTTCCTGAAGGTAAACTTGGGCTATGCATAGTATAGTATAAGAATTCTTAGTTGATATCTTTTGCTGAGACATCTCTTGTGGTGATCTCTGGGAACCTACCTAAGTTTCTTGTTTTGTTTTGTTTCTCTGTCTTGAGATTTTAAGTCAAAACTAGAGGATTTTTCAAATTGTCCAGCTGACCCTCGACTCAGGCATTCTCCATATGAATTTGCCAATATAACAGATAATTCCACGCATGCAACAAGTAGAGAATGTGCCCGGAATTGCCTTGGATATACAGGAAAGAAATGTCTATGAAATTTCCATGAAACACAAACAAAACAAAGCAATTGTTTTAAAGGAGGGTAAGTCCTGTAGCAGAGAATGTACAGAGTATCAAGGTGACCAGAATTGTGAAAAACCCATCTCTCTTCCCAAATGCATGGTAGATTGTGTATTCTTTCCTATTCAGGTTTGTAGCTGCAAGGCTTATTTTGAACAATAATACAGAATTGGGGGTATTGGGTTACACTTCATGATAGACTTGATGGGGACATCAAGACAGGTTCACTTTAATCAATGTAGTCCACGCCAGCTTTGAACTCACTATATAGACAAAGCTGGCCTCGAACTCATAATTTGCCTGCTCCTGCCTTGGGAGTGCTAGAACTACAGGAATGTGTTACCACACCTGGTTCTATGTAACTTTTATAAGCCAGGATACAATTTATCATATTTTTTCCCTATGATGTCCAAGAGATACTGATCTGGAGATCTCAGTCTTAACATAAGTCAGTGAATAGGGCTATTGTCAGCTGAATCATGAAACAAGAAGTAGAAATATACTTCTGATGTATTTGAGGTCTGGGAATCAGGATTTGCTTGTTACTGCAGCAGACACTAATCTACCCTTACTTGTCTAGATGCTGGGTGAGAATCCTAGAAAGCACACCTAACCCAAAGACAGGAGAGTTTAAGTACTCTTGTGTGTTACACAAATATACACAAGTCATTTCCACAATTATGTTATTACATTCTTAATTCCGAACTATTAGGGAATAGAACTTTGTGCAAAGTATTTCCTCCATAAATGCTGGCTAACGTTGTATGACTCAAAAATAATTTAAACTTCAGCGTTCTTCTACAGTACCTATTACATAGAATGGTGATTCTAGACAAAACTTGATGCTGTTACATTATAATACTGAGATTTTTTACATGTGTTTCTTACTTGGGGTTATTGTATTTTTCATCAGCTAATGAAATGAAAATATTTATTACAATTTGAATTCAAAAATGATCAACAAAATGCTATTCTTCTGTCACAATCACTATTCTCTCTACTTTCATATTCTAATCATACACTCCTTATATGTGGAAACCAAGGTGTTGATTTGATTCCACAACACTGAAGGAGGGCTGCTTGAATAATTGGATCCTTTTCGCTAAAACTAACACACACACACACACACATACACACACACACACACACACACACACACAATCTATCCTTTAAAATGAATTAGAATGGACATAGTGATAGTAAAATGAAACATTTGACTCAAATTGATCTTCAAAGACACTTGTATATTTTTCATTGTGAGATTGTATGTCTTTCTTGAAATTTTTAAGTTTGTTTTACGTTTGATTAGTATTGTCAAATTCTGAGTGGTCAAAATTGTGGCTTCAGTTATAGGTCAGTTTAACTCCCTGCACTGTATCAGGCGGCTTGTGATCATCAAGACTTTCGCATGAGTGGTTTACGTAAGATTGGATACTGAATGATTCAGTGACACCTATTTCTACTGTTTGCATGAAAGACAGACATTCTTGGTGAGTTCTTCAACATTCTTACTGAGTTGTGTTTCAGTTTCATTTATTATTACTAAATATAAATATTGACTCTACTTGCTTGTCTCCCAGGAAATGATCTCTAAGGAAATCTTCCACTTTCTTCTAGTACATATGCATCCCATTACACTATTGCGTTGTCAAACAGATCTTCATCTTAACCAGGAAAAACTAAAAGTCTTTCCAATGTTTATCAGTGGCATAAGTCACGGTTGTTAGTGGGAACATCAATCCAAAGAGACTTGATGAAGTCTATGCTAAAAACACAGGTGTCAAGTGCTCAGCCTACTGTGGAGTTAATTTTATCCTTGTTGGACTCTGACATATCCTACAGATTTGTAAAACTGGAGAAACAAACAAAATACTTGTAAACTTATTATATCAATATTCACACTGAGTCATCAAAGCAAAGCTGAACAACAAAATATTGAAACCCGACAAATGACTGAATGTGAAGATGTAAGCCTGTGATGTCAGCATTTGTGGGCAGAGGCAAGAAAAGCAGATGCTTAGGGCCAGCCTGGGCTATATACTGAGACCCTGTTTCCAAAGTAAATAAAGAAAAAGAAGTCTTGAGAAAGAATGGGGTCAGGATGCTCTCAGTAAACTATGTTCAGGAAATGGAACTAAAGTCCATTTTGCATGTAGTGATCAACTTGTATGTTAAACATCTAGGAGAAACTACATTTAGATTTCTTTCAATCAAAATCTGCAGAGTTGGGTTATTTACATATAATTGGAATCAGCACAAAATCAGCAGCCATACTGCTCTGATTCTCCTGATTTTACTGGACCTCTTGGGAACTGGGTCAATGTAGCTGACTGATTTTCTAGCTCTATCAAATTGTTCAGATGTGAGTGGCCATATCTTGATATAAAAGACTATGGGATATTCATAACATGTTTCAGTTTTTGATCTCTGATAATATAGACAAGTTGTCTATTTTTTTTAAAGCTTTGGTTTTTCATTTCACACATTAAGGATTTGACCACTACTAGCAAAGCTCATCAGGATTTAAAAGCAGAAACAGGGGCTGTAACATTTCTTCATCATTACACAAATGATCACAGTTTGAAGTTTTCAAATTGAAGAGTCCTCTTTTAAGCATTTTCTAATGTGTATGTATGGAGGTATATATACATGCATCTGGGCGCTTATGCACACAGGTTTCAACCTGGCTTGCATTTTAGCACAATAGCTTCATTTACAGAAGATGGCACATAGGTACTCATGGTTCACAATGTGTTCCCATAATAAAGATACAGATTAAAGTGAGAGAATTGCTGTAATTACAGCCTTCCAGATCCTAGCCTTCCAAAATGCCTCATTTCAAAGGGTACCATCAGTTTACTTTCTCAAAACTGATTTCAGCATTATGGTCAATGTTTTATGAATGCTGTAAATGGGTACAAATTGGAGAATATCTTGATATTGAGAATAATAAATATTGTTGTCAGGAGCCTAAGGCTTTACTATACACATTAGAGGAAAATACTCTCCAAAGAGAATGGTTAGGAGTTACAAGGGAATAAATCACTATTGTAATAATCATAAAAAGGCAATTGCATGCTGGACTGGATGTCCTTTGGGTAGTCAGGTGCTAATAATTTTACTGTATTAATGAAGACTTAAATTCATATTGGTCTCCTCATTTGGATAGTGTTTGCTTCAGAATTAGGAAGGCTTGATGCCATTCTTTTTAAATGAAAGTTATTATCTTGACCCTATTATTGAGAGATTGAAATTCTTAATTTAAGGATACATTATAATGATGACTATAATATTTATTAAATACAAATAAGATATTAGCTAAGGACTAAATGGAAGGCATTCATGCATGTTTATGTTCTATTATAGCTGATAAAAGATCCGGTTTTGGCATATGTGATGCATGTATGTACACATGTGCACATGTACACACACACACACACACACACACACACACACACACACACACAATTATTTCTACAGTCTTCCACTGTCAATCTCTAAACCATACAGACCATGTTAAAAAGTTCAGTGAGCACAGAATCAACGAAGCAGGGCTCATAGGGGCTCACAGAACCTGAAGCAGCAATAATGGAGCCTGCATGGATCTGCACTAGGTCTTGTGTGTGGTACCATCGTTAACTTGGTGCTGTTGTTGGTGTTTGAGTCAAGGTTTCTCTGTGTCACCATGGCCATCTTGGAACTTGCTCTGTAGACCACACTGGCCTTCAACTCAGAGATTCATCTGCATCTGCCTCCAAAGTGCTGGGAACTAATCCTGGAAAAGATTTATTCCCCCTCTCTTTATAGTTGTTAGTTACTTGCAGCTCTTTATCTAGAGTGGGGCCAGGTGATATTTTCATCTACTTTGGGATGGCAGCTGTTGCTGTAACTTCTCCTTTTGATCTACTAGTTGTTTGTTCCTTCCAAGTGTTTTAGAATATAAGGTTCTGGAAGGAAGGACTATGTCCTACTAGCTTTCCTATAGTGGTCCCTGGCTCAGGGACCTGCATTTTACAGCCATTAAAAACATTAGAGTTAGCCTATGGTGTATCCCAGAATGAAATAATTAAGCCAGTGGAATGTGGCTTGGTAAAAAGCTGTTTACCATTTTTGTATTTACAGAGATCAACTTAGATCCTGTTTATATATAATGAGTCTGAGATGTCATCCTTCTGATTTTTTCCAAACACGGAAGAAATTTAAATTCCCTCTAAACATAAAGGATGCTACTCAGGCTCCACATATGTTGCAGGTAGTGTTCATCAACAAGCCATGTAAAGAAGGTAAAGATGAGACAACTTTACTGTTCCCAAAGAAAGAGGCTGGTGAAGATGTCAACATACTGAACACAGTAAATTGTATGACCTACAAAATCATGGTAAAAAGAATTTGTTTCAAATTTTCCAATTGCGGAATGGAGTGATTAACTGTTTCAACGAGAGGTTGGATCTCTTCATATTTTAAATACAAGGGATATGTTAAAGACACTCAACAGTTTTTCAATACTTGGAGCTTTCTTGTATCTAAGTATTTATTATATACTAGTTAGATACTATTGATTAACTCTCAGTACTGCTGGCACTGTAGGAATGAAATTTAAAAATCTCATTGTAGATGAGTTTCAGTATTATTCAGCTTCAAAGTGTTTTCTCACATAAGGGCAGGTGCTTTTCATGGGTCTCCTGTAAATTCAGTGACAAAGCAGTCAAATGTGGAAGTCTTGAATTGATTGGCAACTACTATTTTCCGGCGTATGCCAGCAATGGTTTGGTTGGTTTGTTTTTAAAATCACAGTGTGTGCATTGAATCCCAGACTGCCCCTGCCAGGCCAGCCAGATTCTCATACAGCCCCAGTCATAAGCCAATTAGGTATGTGCACGTTCAAAATCCCAAGTCTACTGATCCAAGTTAAGTCAATCACTTGACTTGTAACTGTGAGCTTGAAGCCTTCTGAAACTATTGCTTTCTTCCTGCCATTTCCAGTTCTTCTTCCAATGCTGAGAGATCTTAGCATGATACTCCGATTCTCCAAAATTCCAAATAATATTTATTTCTTAGGATCGCTGTGCAGATTGAATGAGATAATTGTTTAGGCCACAGAATACTACCAACGTTCAATAAATGTTAGATACTGCTTGCTTCTCCAAATAGAGGAGATATAAATGTAAACTGAAAGGAAAAAATAAGAGGCCAATTTACAGATAAACACATGCCTAGTAAAGTATCACCTAAAGTGTTCAAAGTGGAAACAGTGGCACATAAGTAAAATGATATTTTTCACAGTCATACTGCTTGGGGACTGAATGGCAGATTCACAATTTACCATCTGTATGGCATAAAATAGATCTTCTATGTTATCAGATCCTCCAATCCCTTCTACATAAAGGAGTTAATAATAACCGTCCATAGTTTGTGAGTATTAAGGATGGTAGCATATGTACCATTCTAAAATTTATAAATATTAGTGGAAAGGTGTCCAAAGGTTAAGTTGGTGCAACAATTGTGAGAAGGCTGCCCTGCCATGGCCTGGATATGAAAGTTGCTTTGTTTATTTGTAATTCTCCCTTGACTACAGATGGAAATGGCCATCTTAGCACCATCAGATTACTTTAAAATAATCTCCTGACTAAGCTGCATCTGTGCCTCCTTGTTATCACCGCTTAGACCAGGAATGTGTTTACCTGTTGTATTTGTAGACAGGACATCAATAAACAGGCAAAGCCCATTGAAAAACTGATTGCAGGGTGAGTGGTCCTCAGGGAGTGGTGGAGTGGGCAGAAAAGTCACTGAGATGCTATATAGGGATCAGTGTTGTCAGGAACCAGACTAAACAGATCACGTCTCAATGCTTCAGTGAGATAGCACTTATGAAATGTCTGCTCTAAACTCAAATTCTTCCCCTTGAATCCACTGGGATTCTTTGTTCATCTCATTGCTTCAGATCAACTCAGAGAAATAATTAGCATTAAATATCACTAATTTGTTCAGCTCCAAACTTTGCACACTCTAAGTATCTGCTAAATGCTTACTTAATAAAAGATATAACTTACTCAAACCAAATCTATGGTCATGTTGCAATAGGGAACTGGCCCAGATTCTTTAGAAATTGGGGAAGAACTCATAATAAAAGATATTAAAGTGTCAGTGGCCTATGACCTTGTAATTTTACTCCTGTGAAATAATTCAATAGAAAAATAAAGTAGTATCCATGATGATATTCTGTGATGGGCAATATTTGAAAAAAAATATTAATATTTAATAAAACAGAATTGCTCAAGCAAATTTTGCGATCTGTGTGATATTACATTCACCATAAAAGAAACAATTATAAAGACATTATTGCAATATTTTAAAAAGCAACATTTGTTAGCAGCAGTAGCATATAAAATCCCAATTATGCTATATTAATAACTATATAAAATACATATAACCATGTATAGCTGCTATAAAAGAATGCAAAAATATGAAAAGTTGTTAACTCATGATGGTCAAATTACTGGTGTTTCCTTAGTGGAAAACTTTACATTTTTTTTTAACAATTCAAGAGAAGTAGAAAAGAAGACTTATGATTTCTCTTGTCATGCAGTACTAGGAACAGAAGCAGGAATGTTAAAAAGCATTTATATGTCTTTGTCAGATTTCACAGAAGTCACATACCTACCTCCATTCACCATGCAACATGATGATGGTTTAGTGTTCTGTCTTCTTCCTCACTGGACGTGAGTTTGTTAAGATCTATTAGAGGAGAGACTGTATTCTTTATTCCAGTCTTCGTCTCTTGCAGTTTTATACTCACAGTAATTTGCAATCTATTTAATCATAATTTTTTGAAAATAATATATAGGTATAATTTACAGACTAAGGACATAGATAACCCATTTCATAAAACAACTTTGAAGATGTTTTCTAAAAATCATTTCTGATGTTCAAAGAAATAATATCCATATGGCATATGGTGCATAAAACATGCCATTCTCATACATTGGCTATTATCGGGAAATCCTTTGCAAATACATCGTTTTAATTTCAACAGATAAAATGGTTTAAACTATTATCAGTTACCTACAGCTGGTGCTTTGCTGAGTGATTACTGTGACAAAGGGAACCAGACTTCTTAAGTGGACTAGAAAGTGTCTGGAAGGTCAGAAGAAGTAATTCTAAAGATAGAATTTTGTTTATTTTGTAGACATAAGTAGGTGGTATTTTTTTGATGTGAACTTGTACTGTTACTAACTCAATTCTAGTATAACATTTACTAAAGCTACAACAAAACCATTATGAAAATTAACAAACATGGAATCCTAATTCTCAAATATGTATGACATATTTGTTAGTGACATTTTGCTTACATATGAAATGCAAATCATAAGGAAATCATTTACCCTGTAGTGTTTATCAAGAAAAAAGTATTTAAATGCAATGTGCAGTAAAATTATTTCAATTTTTTCCTGATTCACAATCTAAAAGTTCATTATTTCAATCTAGAGAAATTCAGAAAAATCTGCATAAATAAATAACCTAGTTTTACAAATGAAAAACCATAGAGTCAAAGAAGTGACATGATCAACAATTGTTAAACCAAAACTCAAGGCCAATCACTAGCTAATTGCTGACTCAAATATTAGACATGACTTCAATCAAGGACAGTTTCTCATACACAATCAATGAATTCATGAGCAATGTCTCTAATGTTATATACTGTAAACTGTCATATGCATAGAACTATTATAGAAATTGTATTTAAGGATTTCTATTTCTGTTCAAAGGGAAAAGAAAATTCTTTAAGCAAAGAGACCACACTGACACCATACATTAGTCATGCCAATGAATGTCTAGGGGACAGGATTGATAACAAAAATAGTTTTTTAAAAAAATCTGTACATTGAAACTTGTAGAACACTGGGCCTTTAAACATTCCATCACAGGTAGAGGAGGGGTTCATGAGGCTCCCTTCCTCCCTGAGTAGCCCTGTAGGCAAAACTAAATAAATTCAGTGAGTTATAACACACACACACACACACACACACACACACACACACACACACACACACCAGAGTAGAGGTTTGGTGGTAGAAAAAAGGGACAAGAAGGGATAATATGGAAAAATATAATCAAAGTACTTTATATGTGAGTGCATGTATGCATGAAATTTGAAAAAAAATAAATCAATTTTAAAAATCTGTGTGTAGCACAAATTGTGACATCCCCTCAGAATTTTAACTGCTGATTTATTCACCTGAAATTTTATTTGGAAGCTGCCAGTTTTTCATCTTATCTGTTCTCAATACCCAATCTACCACAAAGAGTTAAAGAAAATGAAAAGGTGATTTTTTAAAATTGAAATATAATTTCAATCACATCTTTAAAAGCTCTGCATCTGGGAAGATAAAATAAAACAATTTCTAGGTGATTTTCAAGCAGTGAGCTTTGAAAATCGTCCTCCTAATATACAGATTCTTTGATTTCTAGTTGCTACTATTTGATTGAAAATAGTATTTATCATGTAATTTAAAAACCAAAGACAGAGCTAACTCATTTCTAAAACATGCTTTGAAGATGTTTACTTATTATCATTCTGATGTTCAAAGAAATAATATCCACATGGGAGTCGGGTACATATTTCTCTATCAGTAGGGTAATTTGCCACAATCAATTACAGAATATATATTTAGTATAATACTGTCTTCAGAATCTCCAGTCTACTAAGCCAGTTTCTCTTCAGCTGCAAAGGTGTGGGACACAAGTCGTTCAGATCTATTAAGCTTAGTGACTCCTTACATCTTTTTAAAGAAAATTAAAAGACAATTCTTCAATGAGACTTTTACATTTAAAGTGATAGAAGAGTAAGAAAGACAAATGATTGGCAGAAAAGATGATACATGGAAGTCAAAATTTTGAATTCTTAGGTCTGTTTCATAAACTCCTAGTTATTATTATTTTTTAGGTAATTTGATTAGATCACACCAAACTGTGTCTAAACATCTCAACTGGATTTAAATAAAAGTATGGATAGATCCTATATATAAAGGCTTGATAGTTGAATTATTTAAAAAAACAAATAAATTATTCTTAATAGTTAATATATACATTATTTTAAAAACTAAAAGTAGAATTTCATATGAAACAAAGTTACTACAGTTTGGATATGATTTCAGTGGGTCCGTCTATTGTTCATAGGTTTGGAAGTTTGGTCCTCGAGGTAACAATATTGGGATGTGGCATGGAGGCTTTAAGAAATGAGGCTTAATGAGATGTGCTCGGGATGTTAAGGGTGAAGCCTTTGAAAGAGTTTGATGTGTATCTATAGGGCTCTGTTTATTTTGTGCAGGAAAGTTATTGTAAAGGAAGATACTCAGACTGTTCCCTCCCCTCTTTCCCTTCCTAACTTACTATGTGATATCTCTCTCGCTTTAGCACATGATCCAGTCATGAAAACAAAGACCATGTGTCACAGACAAGTGGTCTTTCACCAGAGCTAAAGCAAAGCTTGTCATGCTCTGGAACCTCTAGAATTGTAAACAAAATGAAACCATTTTTTTTCATAAGTTTCTTAGCTTCAGGCCCCAGCTGAGAAGCCACTACCATTGTTTGGTTAAAATGATGTGCTGTGCCTGTGAAATGTCCTTCTATGTATTTGTGTATTTACTTGTAGTTTACTGCCGCTGTTAGCCTCAGTTGTGAAGGAAAACTTCTTTTTTAAATTGTTAATTACTGTAGAGATTCATTCAAACTACTGAGAATAAGTGAATGTTGCCGTAGTGGAGTCAACCAATGCTCAGCTATAAATGAAAGAAAATAATAAAGCATCTGTATGAATTGCCACCATCCCCCAAACTCAAGGAGATGTTGTAGAAAAGAAGCAAATGGATTGGTGGAACTCAAGGAAGCAATAGAAGTTCTGGAGCTATATTCTCCAGTTGAAACTTTCCTTCCTGAAGAAGGTAGAGAAGTTCATAACTTAAGATATTAAACAACTTTACAAGGCTTGGATAACTTAGAAAGTCACCAGACCCAAGACTTTTCCCCAGGGCTCTTCCTCAAGGCTGCATAAAGATTAAAGACTTGCTGGGGAACAGCAAACTCTGCTGGAATTAACTGTGAGTTGGGCAGGGAGCATCAGGGATGCAGCATCTGTCCATGAGCTAGCATCCATGCTCTGCTGATGTTTCTGTGAGAAGTTTCATTTAGCTTCTCCACACTCAACCTTTCACTCACACTCCTGTAAGTAACCCAAATAAACACTTTGGTCAACAAGGCTAGATTTGGATGGACTTAATCTTTGACCTGTCTATGGTGCCCTCTCTAAAGAGAATGGACATGTCTTTCCAGGAAACGTCACACAACAATATTTAGGAAATCACATCAGAAATCATGAACTTGGGAGACCTTCTCATTTCTTTCCACAGTGTTTCTAATGATTCTGATACCTACAAATAAACGGCTTCACTAATTCCAGTGAAAACTATCAGGTTTTCTGGCTTCCATTATATCTGTCTTCAGAAATAACCACCGTGTTCACTCCCACAAATTTGTATTCATTTCCAGCTGCAAACATCAGTGTCTTCTGTTGCCTGTCAATCATTAAACTCATCTCCCTGCTTTTTCAGTTTTTCTGTCACCTCTTCTTCTCTTAACTGTCTGGTGAAAAGAGATCAAGAATTCAATTCCTCTTGATGGGCCTGGAGGCCCTTAATTATCTCAACATATTTGATGTTTTTCTTCTTTGTTTTATCACTTATTTGGGAAAGAAGAGATGGAATTAGTTTATGACAACTCATATAAGAATCTGCTTATGTTTTTGTTTAAAAGATACATTTCACATGTGTATGACAAATACACTATGTAATACTAGTAAAATGTTCATGAGAAGATTGAACAATGAGATATCATTGTTAAAATTTCGCACTAGCTTGTAGCTAAGGCAATTACTGCAAGGAGACAGGAGCCTGCTCACTGAAGTTTTCTTGTAGTAGATAATGACCTGTGTTTGGATGTCACCACTGTCAATCATTCTCATCAAAGAAAGGATTATAGGAGGGGCCTATAGCACTTCTAAAGATGAAATTCTTTATATCTAGTCTCCCTCATAATGTGATAGCACCCATTCTCTAATTTAAAAGCTCACCTTAGAACTGAGACTAGCTCAGAAAATATTGCCTCACTAAACACAAAAGTACAAAGACATTTGACTAGTCTAAAGGAGTTATTTTAAAATTTTGGCTTATTGGTTTTATGTCAAAAACAGAAATCAGCTGTGATCTTTTAAGAGTCATTTTGCTTTTAACCAGTACCTGATACACAATTCTATTTTGAAGGGACTAGCAATTATATAGATTCCTTAGTAGACAGGCAGGTAGGTAGAGGACCCCTGACTAAGTAATAAAGATGGTGAATGACCAAGATGGCTGGCTTCTTCCTCCCCTCCTGACCGAGACAAAACTCTGGCAGCTTAAAACAAAGACCTTGTGGGAAGGTTTCTCCTGCCTGTAGACCCTGTGGTGATGGACTGGCTTAACAAATTCAAGGATAGATCAGGATATTTCACACACCGTTTGTGGACCAATCAGCTATCCTGTCTTTCTTCAAACTGATCAACTATAAATTAGGGAACATTGCTGGGGGATGTCTTTCTGTAAGCTCTGAATATATGTTGTTCTCACTGGTTAATAAATAAGGCCTATGGCAAGGCAGCTTAGAGGCAGGCAGGAAATCTAAGGAGAGAGACAGGAAAAAGAAAGGTGGACTCTGAGGAGACACCAACCTGCTGCCCAAGGAGCAACATGCCAGCAGACTGTTAATGCCACGGAACACATGGCAAAACAGAGATTAACAGAAATGGGTTAATTTAAAATATAAGAGCTAGCTAGTAAGAGGCCTGTCATAGGCCATACTGTTTGTAAATAATGTAAGCCTCTGTGTGTTTACTTGAGACCAAGTAGCTGCAGGACATGAGTAGGAGAGATTTATCCAGACCTCAGGACTGGCCAGGACACAGGAGAAACTTCCTGCTACATTTGGCTGCCCAACATGTTGGCTCAAGTTTCCGCCTACACCCTGAGAGAACTTAAGAGATTCTAAAACAGAGCCAAAAACAGGTTCCTACTTCATGTCTCATGTGGCCCACTAGACCCCTCAGCATTTAGGCTTGAGCACAGCATGGCAGATTCCTGCCTCAGTATACAGAGGTGTCTCCAAGCCACAAAGCATGATGCATTGGATTTAGTCCTTACTTATACTGACAAAAAGGGTTTATGGGCCAGCTATATGCTACCTGGTATCAGCATGAACCCCAGAGTTGGCAAGGTAGGCATGACTCCCCTGGGTACCTCCTCCGTGTTGAAAAGCTGAAGTTGGCAGAGTCACAGCCAGGGCTGCCACTTCAATCTTAGCTACACTGAAGTTTGCAATGATCAGAAAAGGATTATAGATACACAAAAGACAGCTTCAGGTGGACTAAACCTCTAAATGGTTTACATTGTATGTAAAAATGTACATAGGCTTGGAAGGGAAAGGAATAGAGGATAGACAATTATATAAAGAAATAGATAGCTTTAAACAATAAAATCTCTAAAGAGACAGTAAAAGTAATATAATAAGCCACATAAAGATAGAAATCACACAGAGTCTGGAATATATTGTCTTTGGGATTTTTAAATGCAGAAAGACATTTAATTGTAAAGGTTACTGAGTTAAACATACACACACACACACACACACACACACACACACACACATATATATTATCTTGACGTCAAAATTTGTATCTAAGGATACATTGCTTTGGAAAAGAGGTTCTGCTTTTGTTTCCATAGAAGATGAGAACCTATGGATTGCTTCCAGGCTAATATAGTTTGATCAACCAAGACCCCCTGAAAGGTCTCTGATGAAAGCCATTGCTGTGGAATGATGTTCTGTATGCTGTGAATGTTTGTGTTGCTCTGATGGGTTGATAAATAAAATCCTGATTGGCCAGTAGCCAAGCAGGAAATATAGGCAGGATAAGCAGACAAGAATTCTGGGAAGAGGAAGGCTGAGTCAGGAGTCTCAAGCCAGACACAGCGGAAGCAAGATGTGAAGGTAGCACTGAGAAAAGGTACCAAGCCACATGACTAAACATAAATAACAATTATGAGTTAATTTAAATGTAAAAGCTAGTCAGTAATAAGCCTGAACTAATGGCTAAGCAGTTATAAATAATATTAAGCTTTTGAGTGATTATTGTATAAGCACAGCAGGACTGTCAGGTCAGAGAAATGCGGGACCTGGTGGGATCAGGCAGGATGGAGAAACATTCAGCTACAAGCCATGGCCCAGAGGAGCCAACATCCAAAGTCAACTTCAAAGCAACTGGCTGAGACAATGCATTCTCACAAACTACTACAGCCAAGATTTAACTATAATTCTTTATTTTCTCAGGATCCCCATAAGACTGCTAGCGCCCCTATCAGCAGGAAGTAGTACCAGAAACAATGCCCAAATTCTCAAAATATGATTTAGAAATGTTTTCTTTTATTTAAAGGAGGTTGATTATAAATGCAATATATTTCTAAAGAAGAAAAAGGAATATAGATATGATAGGATCTACTTTTAAAGAGTAACAACTTGTTTAAAATGTTTTATATTGCTATGGGGTTTAGTTTATTGATACAAACTTAAAGTTAATTTTGTTATACTGTATATATATTTCTACTCTTGTTTAAGGTGTTATGTTTATGCAACTCAATTAAAATTGTAATGTATAATTAAAAATATAGATTAATAATTAATCATTTATGATAATCAAACTTATAGTCATGTTAGTTAAGTTTTTTTGGAATACAAAGGTATATTTCAATTAGGTAGGTTATCTTCAAACACTCCAAAGACCTACAGAATAGGGCATTTAAAATATTTTAAAACTTAGACTTCCTAGACAGTGAGACACGTCTGCTTCTGGCAGCACCGATTTATTTCAAAGATGACGGGCATCAAAGAAACTCCATATGGAGTTTGCTTTCCTTATGGGCAAAAGTTAGCCATTTGGGAAAGAAACTGCTTTTGCCTGGACTTCTTGATAATATGTTGTATAAACTGGACATACAGAAGCCATAGGAAAATAATCACCAAATTTGCCAAAGCAAGGTGAGACGGTCCTTCAGGTTCCTACTTTGCAGAGGAGATTGCCAGACATTCTACAGGACACAGTTAGAAGCAATTGAGAAACTCTTATGTCTATAGGCTGAAGATTGATGCCCCAAAGTTACAGAGGAACTTTGGGTGACTGTCCCAGCAATCAGCTGTCTCTGTCACTCTAAATTTTGAGAAGTTGCTTACAATGCTCTTCCTGTTTACTTAGGTAATATTATATCCTTCTGGGGTCTTCGATGTAGTTGAAGACTAGACAGTTATAATTTCCCTTGATTATGATAAAATATAAATTATATATGAAACTTTAGACTCACAAATATAGGATAAATTATAGAATATTTTCTTTAAGTTGGTCAAGTACAAATAGAATAGATATTGTAACTGTAATTCTTGCTTGATAACTGTTTTATTATATGTAATTTTACTATGTTGAAACCTTCACTTTTGATTAGACAAAAAAGGAGAAGTGTGGGGGGATATTTATCTGTATGCTGTGAATGTATGTTATTCCCATTGGTTAATAAATAAGGCCTATGGCAAAGCAGCTTAGAGGCAAGTGGAAAATCCAAGGAGAGAGACAGGAAAGAGAAATGCAGAGTCTAAGGAGACACCAACCTGCCACCCAAGGACCACCATGCCAGCAGACCGGTAAAGCCACAAACACGTGGCAAAAGCTAGATTAATAGAAATGGGTTAATTTAAGATATAAGAGGTAGCTAGCCAGAGGCCATGCTTTAGGCCATAAAGTTGATAATTAATATTAAGCCTCTGAATGATTCTTTCATAAGTGACTGAGGGACTGCGGGGCCAGGCAGGACTGGGGAAAACTTTCTGGCTACAGAATACTCTTTTAAATCCCCAGTTTTTGAGAAGAAACTAGATTTTTGGCTTCACACACAGACATACACACACACACACACACACACACACACACACACACACACACACACA
>CABHPR010156227.1:25869-49070 GCA_902168415.1 Peromyscus melanophrys
AAAAAAAAAAAAAAAAAAAAAAAAAAAAAAAAAAAAAAAAAAAAAAGCATTGTTTTTTTTTAATGAAATCAGTCATTCCACTTTCCAATGCTCACAAAAATGAATGTTTGCTTTTTTTTTTTACTAACCTTGAAGATTTTTCTTTCAATTTTATATTTCAACTCTGAGTTAATCTTCCTTTTAATTTCTGCTATATTTTCACACTCAAAAACAATGTGTTCAAGCTTATTTCCTGCCATTTTCCTGACTTTTAATTCTGAAACTTACCATGAAGGCAGGAACTATATCATTTTTTTTATATATTTCTGGTAGTTTCTAGAAAAAAATAGGTACTTAAAAGAAGACTTATTGAAATCATTAAAAGTAGGCAGAATTGCTGTTGAGAGGGATATTAACAAGAAAGAGAAAAGTATGAAGATGAGAAGGGGATGGAGTGGCATGGAACTATGCAGTCCCAAGACTCCCAGCAGCAGGGAACCACAATTAACAACTGTTTAAGACATTTCTCTGTCACAGTCAGGAACCTACAACTTTCCAAGAATCTCACCAGAAACTCCATTTATACTGAAAGGAGGTGTCAATTACAAATAGCTTCTTGGTTAGGGGTGGAACTTTGTGTCCACTTCTCCTTCTCTGTGCTGGGATTTTGTCTGGCTTGAACTAGCAATGGTCTTGTACATGCTTCCATATGTGAGTTCATATGTGTGTCAGCCCTGTTGTGTCTTGAACACCTTGATTTCTTGGAGTCATTCACCAACTCTGGATCTTACAACTTGAGTTCACCAAAATTACATAAATAGTAAATGCTAAGACAGTTAAATGTGACTCTCCTTTGAGGAGTGAAAACACACATTTTGAGTATGCCTTACTGTATCCTATCTCCTCTGGAGACCCTCCCCCTCCCAACTCATACTTGAATATGTCTTAATTTCTTCTGATCACATTTCTTTTTCATAACCCTTGTGCTTAAAGTTTATATTAAAATGGCATTAAGAAAATGACCAACACATGAAATTCTTTTCATCACTGAAGCAACAAATCACAGTGTGACCTGAGTTGAGGTTTCTAAAAGATAAACAACTCTTCAGCCTTCTGCAAGTGACAGCATGGAGTTGTACTTCTGTCCACTAACCAATGATACTATCAGAACTTTCTTACTTCATTATAAAGGAAGGAAGCTGGATTTAGCTATCTCCTAAATGTTTCACTTAGCAGAAAGCAATAGGGAGGTACTTTCATAAGCCATTAATTATGAATGCTAGAGTGAGCTTTCCAAGTGATTCAGCTGCCTTAAAGTCACCCATGTTTCTGTAAGTAACACCAACAAACTCACTTTACCAACCTAGACTTGAAAAGGATTCTTTCTTTGGTCACTGTTGTTGCTCTAACAGAGATGAATAGACATTTGCAAGTTCCCATTCACAAAACTGTGTCTATCCATGCTCTGAGTCAAAATCTCCCATAAATTAAGTGCCCCAAACAAAACTACTTTAATAAAAATTGCTTATGCCTATATGCAGTACTAATTGTTTCCATTTTAAAAAATCCAGTTTACCTTTTAAATCTTAAATGGGATAGTTTTTGAATATACTGACCTTCAAGCTATGCCTTACAGAGTTTTCAGTTTACCTGAATCATTGACTGATATTACTAACAATGTTTTAAGTGGCAATATAGTCTGAGTAGTGCTGGCCTTAAAAAATGTGATAATTCCTAATTTTTTATGTATTATGTCAAGTATCAGGTCTTTGAATGAATCTGGAGTACAAAGAATACAAAATCTGTTTCCCTTGTTCCTCACATGGCATAATTAACACAATCCTCATCTATGAAAGCCTTTGTGGATGAGGAATACTTAATTTATTAATCATCTTAAGTGTTTCTAATATTTTGGTGCCTAAAGCCTAGAGGCACTAAAATGTGATGGCCAACTGCTCAATGGGAAACAGTTTTTTGATTTACTAATAGTAATGTATGTGTGTAAACCCTAGCCTGCTCCCACCCAATCTAAGGTGCTTAAACAGAAGTGAGATTAGAAAGTGGAGCTCTGTTGTGTGTCCTCCTCCCCAAAGATGTCCAGAGCTGCTTGGGGAGTAGCCAGAAAGTAAGCTGAGGACAGAAGATGGGGCAAGGCTACACATTTTCAGAGAAGAAGTCAGACTATCCTCATTTTGAAAGAGGGAGAGAAAAATATACAGGTTAGGAAGAATAGGGCAATCTCATAATTCACTTAAGATGATAAGTGTCTTGAATGTAATAAGCAACTTCAAACCATTTTGTTTCATTTCAAATGATGTGGTCTGTAATACCCATATAAACCGATTCTAAATTTTAAAACAAGTAAGACAATTTGTGTCTACATAGACGTTAACCCTCTCAGTACATTACTGGTAAGGATTCTTTTTGAAAGAGTTATCATTAAACATGTATTAAAAATAGAATCATTTTTATACTGAATAAAATTAAATATTTGTCAACTTTCACATTTCTTATTAATTTGGTTTATAAAAGTAGCCTCCTACTTAACAAAATAATGTGCTGTGTTTTGCATTTATAAACTTAAATTAACTATGATGGTTAATATCGATGACAAATGCGGTAGAGTTTAGAATCGCTACACAAACACACTTCTGTGTGTGTCTGGGAAGGTATTTCCAGGAAGTGTAACTCAGCAGGAAAGAGTAACTCTGAATGTGGGTAGCATCATCCCATAGGTTGTGACCATACACTGCATAAAAAGGAGAAAACAAGCTAGGCACTAACATTCATCTCTTTGCTTCCTCAGTGTGGACACAATGGCCAACCCTCTCAACGGAATGTATGGTGCCCCTCAAACTGCAAAACAAAACTAACTCTTCCTCCATTGTTTTGTTTCTTATCAGGTATTCAGTCACAACAATGAGAAAAGCACCAAATGAACCATATAAAAATACTTCCAAAATCATGTTAATAATATAGAAAATTTTAAAGGAAATTAAATACTAAGGTTAACTTAAAATGAAATCAGTTCAAACAATTTCTGTGCATGTACAGGAGAAAGATTTGAATTGAATTAATTTTTCTACTAAAATCAAACCATTTATTGCAAATGGCTATTTCCAGAAATCCAAAGACTGATTACAAAACCCAAACATGACTTTAAATATTTTACATCTGACCACCTTCCACTTTTAAGCATTTTCTTTCCCAGGGGAAGATAAACGCACATTGCATATATTTTTTCTCTCTACCAAAACTTTTATGTTACATTGTCACTAATGAAAAATAACTTCAAACATAATTCCACATATATAACATAAAGACTTGTTATATACATCTCTTTAAGTTTTAATTATTACAAGGGGAGTCCCTTAGAGTGTCTCCAAATCAAACAAAGTATGAAAATCTTGGGCCTAAAGCAAAGCTACACAGCTAATACTAACAGCTAAATGAAGTACTTGTGTAAAAGTGCCACATTACAAATACTTGGCACTATGAAATGGCTAACAAAATTTTTCCTATCTAATTCTACTTCAGCCATAATTTCCTATAAGTTTTTATTGCTTAGTTTAAGTGGAGGTTAGGATTTTTCTTATTAAGCACATTTTTCAAGAGTTTATAATAATGTTGATATTTCTTTTCTATCTTTCTTATTTGATATTGCCAGAAAACTCAATTATATGTTTGAAAACTCAAGAAGGCTCATTTTAAGTGTTTTTTATATTTATCTTTTACTACTTCCTATTACCACCCAAACAAACTTCTTTCAACCACACAGGACCAAAATTCTAAGAGTCAACAAGAATTATTAGATTTATCTTATTCTCAATATATGACCTAAACTCTTTCCATTTCAAGAATAATTTACGCAAAAAGTAAAAGGACTAAATAGTTGAGCCCCAAAATTGTATTTTAAAATATTTCTTAAATAAAATTTCCTTATCACTGTCTTCTTTTTCTGCTGTGGCAAGTTGATTGAACCAAATGTGCTGGTACTGAAAAAAAAAAGACTATAACAGAAGCAAAAATGATACCATTTATGAAAGACCCTGAAGGGTGTATTAATAATCATTTTTACATTGAGGGATATTAAAATATAATTTACCTAGACATACATTGCTGTATATTGTGTATATCTACCAGAAAGTTTGCCTCCAAATGTGTAAACATCTCAAAACATATTAGTACTTCCTTGCTGACAAGTATACCTGTTTACTTTATCTAAGGAACTCTTTAACAGGTTAATATAGTGGTATTCTATTTGTACTGAAATGTGATTTTATTTGTATGTTAATAAATAAAGTTGCCTAGGGGTCAGAGCTATCAGCAAGCCATAGCGAAAGCCAGGGCGGTGGTGGTGCACGCCTTTAATCCTAGCACTCGGCAGGCAAAACTAGGTAGATCTCTGTGTGTTCAAAGATACAGCCAGCATTGGAGACACACGCCCTTAATCTCAATACCAACCATAGAAAACTTGGAGGTCTATACAGAGAGGCAGTGATGAGGCAGTCACGTAGTTGGGTTTACAACCAATGAGAAGGAAGAACGAGAACTCTTATTTAAAGGCGAACGCACAGGAAGTAGTCCCTTTTTCGGAGAGGTCTCTTGGCGGGAGAGGCTAGCTGGCGGAAAAGCGGGTAAGACTCTTAGCTCTGACCTCTTTGGCTTTCATCTTTACATTGGCTCTGTGTCTCTTATTTAATAAGGCAGCTGGTTACATCTACAGGTTAATATTAATATAATTGGATGTTGCCAATATAGGAAAGAGAATATCTCAGTTTGCCCTTTCTACTGTAAAAAAAAAACAGAAGTTAACATAGAAATGTGTCCTTTTACACCTGTTATGTGACACGAAGTTACTGTAGGCAATATCAAACAGTAGGCAATATCAAACATTAGATAGTGTGGAATGTGAAATGAAGGTGAAAGTTGTGAATCCAGAAGATATTTGGCTCCTGGCTATTCTGTATCATGCATAATTCCTGAGTGAGAAGTACGATGATCAATATGAACTTCATTAATTATGCTAAATTTAGTCTTTCTTTAACAAGAAGTCTCCATATTTAGTTGCTTTGAAAACACATACTGGGATGCTAACTTCAAAAAATGTATTGTTGTAATCAGTTTAGTTAAGATCATTGATTTTGTTGTTTGAAATAGACCTTATCAAGACAATAAATGTTTTGCTTTAGGTTTTAATGATTTTGACATCAAGACCACAGTTGAAGTAGATTTCTAATAATTATCTCAAATCAACAAATTCATATTAATTTATTCATATTTAACAATTAATATCTAAATAAAAGTTCAAATCTAATCTAGGAAATGACTCTATTAGCAAGTGTGGTGTAATTTATTCTTTTATAGAAGGAGAAATATTTCAATGTAGACTGTGAGTTTTAAATTTTATCCATTAAACTACTCATTTCTTGGTACTAGTTTCAGAGTTAAAAATAGAAGATAGATGACACTTTTATCTCCTTTGTATGATACAGAAATTCCTGGCTGATCTGAGCATGCCAGAGAGAAATTAAAAATAAACTTTAGTCTAAAATACTAGCATCACAGAGCAAAAGAATTTGTTTTTAATAGTCAGCTACAGATCTCCTGTGCACACAGCCACAAAAGCTAAAGGAATCAAACCCACTATGAAATTCAAGGCCCGATTTAAATCATGTTATGAAAGTCTCTTTGTGACTGTCATTTAAAACTTAGAAGTGCTAACACATTTTGTTTCAATTATGTGTCTAACTAGAGTTTTTGCAGCATAAACACACAGGAAGTGATCTCTCCTGCTTGCTAGATGAAAATCTATAAAGAATTATTTCTGGGGTGAAATAAAGCTTTTTTTATGGCATGCCTCTCTTAGTAAGTTATACATGCTTGAAAAGCTGTTCATGGTTTTTAAAAACCCAGTAACAAATTGGGAAAGTGTAAAAGGTAGGCTCAGAGCCAACTAAGAATTTGTCATAAGTATTGATTACAATGAAATTTTATTGAACTACATACAAGGGTGAGTTTTGAGGGAAAATCACCAGTTTAATCTTCAGTCAATAACTGGAAAAAATAATGTCATGTCAAGTAAAGCAAAAACTAAATGTGGTTAGTTATTTCTCATGTGGATTTTGACATGTATTTGTTTAGTACATTGAGCTGTAAGTTTTTTTTTTCATATTTACTATAGCATTTAGTAATAAAATGGTATGGAGTAAATGCTGCTAATAAGACTTCAATTACACTGGTACAATACCTTCAATACTCATAGTGCAATAGGCACAACTTCTGTTTCAAAATTAGTACAAAATTATAAAAATCCCATAATTCTATAATTGTAAAATCCATCTTACAACTTTTAGTGAGTTTCATTTATAAGTTTGTTGGAAGACCACTGCACCAACAACATATATAATTATGGTGTCTAATTTAAATTTTAAAGTCTTAGTTATATTAAACCCAGATAAATTCACTGAATTAACTTAGGATAGCTGCCTATGCAGGGGTGGAGTCCAAAAGAGATCAGTGTCAAACAATTACCTCATCTATAAATCATCCTTCTGTTTACTTCCTAAAATGAGACTGTAAAGATTAACCATGGAGCAATTTATAAGTAAAACACGTGAAAGATGCCTTTGGGCCTGTTCTTTATTAATGCCAGGAATGTAAAACCTATTTCATAATTGAATTAAACATTTGCCAAAATGTTTTTAATGACTTGGTTTGCCTCTTCACATTCACTTTTCCTGTTCCTGATGTGGCTGCTTTTCTAACTAAAGTAGTACATGCTTGTGAAAACTTCCAAGTAATTCAATGATAGATCAAGGTAGAAACCTTACACATTTCTCTCAGTTATTTACATGTCTTATTACATTCCAGAGCATTTTTAAAAAGTCTATCAAATTTAAAAATTGTTTTAAATAGAACAATAAAGACATGTAACTGAACCCACAGTGCCATCTCAGCCAAAGGGCAATGGTGTATTAGGGTAAAGCCTGGGCATATTGTCAAAGCACTGTGTCTCAGCAACCTATTGGAGGTAAGCAAGAATTATCAAACCAAGAGAGAGAGCTTTAGAAAGGAAGACATGAGAGCCAGGTAAAATGTTTTATAAAAGGACTCAAAGACCAGTAGGGGGTGAAAAGAATTCCTGGGATCAGAAAACCTGTGTTCCTGTCAAACAGTCCTGTGAAGATCCCAGAGCCCATCAGCATAGGAAGAAAGTGTAAAAAGCTCCACAAGGTACTGTAGCAAGGGGAAGAAGGGAGGAGAAAAAAAGGAGAGACGCAAGGAAAGAGAAAGAGAGCAGAAAGGAGGTAGATAGAGAGAAAAGAAGGAGAAATGGAGGATGGAAAGAGGAGCAGGAGGAGTAAGGGAAAGGAAGGAGAAAAGAAATGTGGTTATGCTTGAGTTGACCAAAACTCAGCAGGCTCTCATTATTAGGCTTTGACTCAACTCTGGACCCTATCACAAGGATCATTTGAAGTAACTGGATAGAGTTTGGAGTTCATTAAACCCTTTTTCTCAAAAGACGATTATTCTTTCATTAAAACACTTTAATTGGTATATACCTGTCTTAGAGTTGCTATTACTGTGAAGAGACACCATGACCACATTAACTCTTATAAAGGAAAACATTTAACTGGGGCTGGTTTACAGGTTCAGACATTTAGTCCATTATCATGATGGGGGAAGCGTGGTGTTGTACAGGCAGACATGGTGCTAGAGAAGGAACAGAGAGCTCTACATCAAGATCCTCAGGCAGCAGGAAGAAAGAGTGACACTGGTCCTCGCTTGAGCAAAGGAGAGTGTAAAACCCACCCACACAGTGACACACTTCCTCCACAAGGCCACACCTCCTAAAAGTGCCACCCCCTAGGGCCTATGGAAGTCATTTTCATGCAAACCACCACAACACCAAATAATAAATTCTCATAAACTCATTCCTAATTTTTTCTTTAAATTTGCTAATTTTATTAATGTTTTCATTAGCATAATTGCATTTATAGTATTATTCAAGGTATATGGTTTTTAATTAAAATTTTTCATTTATTTTACATCCCAACTACAGTTTCCCCTCCCTCCTCTCCTCTCATTCCCTCTCCTTACCTCTCCTCTGCCCGCCACCCCACTTACTCCTCCTCTGTTTCTGTTCAGGAAGGGGCAGGCCTCCCTTGGGTGTCAACAAAGCATATCAAGTTGGGGTAGGACTAAGATCTTCCCTTTCTGTTAAGGCTGGGTGAGGCAACCCAGTATGAGGAATAGCTTCCCAAAGGCCAGCTCAAGCGCCAATGACAGGCCCTGATACCACTGCTAGGAGTCCCACAAATAACCTAAGCTACACAATTGTCACAAAAATGTAGAGGGCCTAGGTTGGTCCCATGAAGGATTCCTAGTTGTCCTTCCAGAGACCATGAGCACCTATAAGCCCAGGTGAGTTGTTTCTGTGGGTTTCCTTGTGATGACCTTGACTCCCCTGGCTCTTACAATCCTTTCTCCCTCTCTTCAACAGGATTCCCAGAGCTCTGCTCAGTGCTTGGCTGTGGGTCTCTGCATTTGTTTCCTGCAGTTACTGGATGAACACTCTATGATGACAGTTAGGGTAGTCATCAATGTGATTACAGGAGATGACCAGTTCAGGCATCCTCTCCACTATTGCTAGGGGTCTTAGCTGGGGTCATCTTTGTGGATTCCTGGGAGTTTCCCTGGCACCAGGTTTCTACCTGACCCTGAAATGCACCCCCTATTAAGACATCTCTTTCATTACTCTCCCCCATTGTCCCACCCCAAACATATCCAACCTGATCCCTTATCCCCTTCCTGTCCCCTACTGCCCCCACTTAAACAGATCTCTATTTCCCCTTCCCAAGGAAATCCATGTGTCCCTCTTTGGGTCCTCCTTGTTACCTCTCTGGGGCTGTAGTCATTCCTCATTTTTACAGAAATATTCTTTAGCAAGAATAGCTTTACTTTCTATATTTAATAGTTCCTAACTTTCCTACAATTACCCTATTAAAGCACTAATTTAATAAAAAATAAAATAACTGGTTTAGTATTTATCCTAAAGTGAAGTGGAATTATAAATACATAAGGAATTGAATAAAAATTATCCAATGAAATGTTTTCTACTGTGATGTCATTTCTTGCTTAGGAAATGTTATTTCATTTGCACTAATAAATTCAATACCCAAACCTGGCATCAAAATAATTACTAACTCACAGCCTATATTTCTACTCATTACATTGATTGAAATGAGTGCAACATTTGATCTCCATAAATTTTCTCTTCTCAAAGTCTCTGGTGATAGGAGCCAATATCATTTCAAACTTTTTGGTATGACTCTTGCTCTAAAACTGCGTTCCTCTCTTGGCTTCAGATTTAACACAACCATCACATCATTATTGCATGTATTTATTTGCCTGTGTGGATATGAACATGAGTTTGCGTGCCACTACATATGTGTGGAGGTCAGAGGGCTACACTGAGGAGTCAGTTTTCTCTTTCTAGCATGTGAGCCTTGGGGACCAAATTGAAGTCACCAGATTTGGTGGCAGTGGTCATCACCCACTGAGTCCTCTTGTGACTCCATTAACAACCACATTTTGTCAGGGGAATGGTCTAAAGTTATGCTGTTAACGAACAGAACACATTAAATATGAAAATGTAGCTTAGAAAGGGCTACAGTGACACAACACTATTATTCTTTTTCTACATGCAATAGTAGAAAATTGAATTAAGTCATCTCTAAATTACTTTTATGGCACGTCTGTAATGAGTTATATTATATGAACTATTTTAATTCCCATTAGATGGTAGTCTAAGTTCTGATTCTGGCCTCTGGTCAGGCGAACAATCATTTTTGATATAAACATATATTTGGTTGTTTCATTTGAGTAAGGAAATTAGAATTGGATAAGATATTGAAGCCTTAATCATTTCATTTCATTTCATACATGAAAAGTTAAAGTCTATAGTAAAATGAACATCAATGATGCACTTCTCAGCAGGTGCTACTGTGTTCTTTTTAATAAGCACAATTGTTTTCTTCTAAATGTTAATTAATAATAGTTTTAATTATCAGTATGCACATAATGCAAGAATAAATGCCTTATGTGCAGTGGTAATAATCATCATAATAATATAGTTGTCATGGGGATAAAGCAAACTCCCAAATGCCACAAAGCCGGTAAATAGAAAGACAGGGCTTTCAAAGCTTGTGCTATTTTGCTATGTGATTCTGGGACCCAGTTAGATGGCCATGTCAGCTCAGAATAAATACTATTAGGACAAGGACATTCACCTGGCACATTTCTCATAACACAGGCACAGTTATAGTCACAAAGCAGAATAAGTTATTCTTCATTTCAATGTCCTATGGATTGTTTCTATAACTTAGTTAACATTACTGGAATTTAAAAGAAATGAATCAGATTAATAGGGAATAATTAAAGCCTGGAGTTGGTGTTGCTTTTAAAATATCTAGGTGGGCTATAGTTTCAATCTTCCTTAATAATAAATTATCAACTTTTTTCTGTAGTTGCTTGGTGTTTTAATTTTAATTAAATTGAATTGTAAGGATGTAACTTAACAAATGATAAAATTTTGATACTAAACTTTAGAAAAAGGTTTAGTTAAAACAGAAGAATTTAAAATATACCACTATGGTAGAAAATAATAAATGTATAGAATCCAGTAACAAGTTAATGTGACATTGATACAATGAGGTGAGAAGTGTGGAAATTATTTTATTCAAAGTGTTGAGACATCAGAGGAAGGAGAAATAATGCTAGTCCCGACCTGTGGGATAGGAAATAAAACCATATACATTTATGTCTTATTACATTAGGCCGAAGGTGTAAACATGAAAAGCTTAAAATTAAGGTTGACCTAATTCTGCTTTCTTAAGAGATTTAGAGAAAACAACTCAATACTTTCAGAAGTTGGACCATTAGAAGATTTATCACTACAGCTCCATACACTGCACATTCCAGAACATTAGTCCTTAAATTTTAAGGATTAATTATTCATATTAGTACTCTGAATTAAAGAACTTGAGGGTAACTGACTTTTATGTATCAAAAATCCCTAATGTATTTAGATCATAAACTCTTTTAGGATTATAATTTAAAGTCTATACCCTTTGAATTATCTCAAGAAATATGGTTTCTTTGCCTATAGTCTTGAGTTTTCACAGCACCTAATGGCTGGCAATAGTAGCCAGAATTATTTTTCCATGAAAGCACGGGATTTAGTGTAAGAGTCAGATAAGTCTACCATCTGTCTTTTACCTTGTGCCATCTTCGTTTGCTTTGTTTTTCTTTTTCTACTTTTATCTTGGTTAGCATCTGCTAACTATAATTTCATCTGCATCTCTTTATTTTTAAAATATTTTATTTATTATTAAATAAATAATATTTATTCTTCGAAAAATTTCACAAGTATGTACAATGTGCCTTTATCATACTCATACCCACTCACTTCTCAACTCCCTTAATATATCTCCCTCCTAAGTTCATGTTCTTTCATATTTATAATATATATTAGTTTTTAAACATTTTAGTTAAAATATAATTAAATCACTTTCTTCCACCCCTCTCTTCCCTCAAGCCTCTCCAATATACCATCCCTCCAGCCCCTCCCATAATCCTCATTTCAGTTTCATAGCCACTTTTTCTAATTATTATTAAATACACATATAAATACATATATAATATATGCATTTATATATATACAAATATATGCATATAATCCAGTGAGTTCATTTTTGTTGTTTATGTGAATATAGTTTCAAGGATGACACTTTGTATCAGACAATCATTAAGGGGCTTATTCCTGGGAGAGGCCAATTCTCTGTCTCCTATTAGTCAGTAGTTTTCTGGAGTTAAGGGGTACGACCCAGTGAAAATCTCCCCTTTCCATGTCGGTGTGTCTTGTACTACTGCCATTGCTTTATGTTGTTTATACAGCCATTTCTTTTTTGTTTTGTTGTTTTTTTTTATTTTATTTAATTCCTTTTTATTTTACATACCAACCACAGTTCCCTCTCCCTCCCCTCTTTCTGCTCCCCACCACCAACTCCCTCCACCCCACCCCACCCCCATCCACTCCTCAGAGAGGGTAAAACCTCCCATGGGGAGTCAACAAAGCCTGGCATATCAAGTTGAGGCAGGACCAAGCCTCTCCAGCTGCATCAAGGCTGAGCAAGGTATCCCACCATAGAGAATGGTCTCCCAAAAGTCAGTTCATCTGTCAGAGATAAATCCTGGTCCTATTGCGACAGGCCTCACAAACAGACCAAGCCATGCAACTGTCACCAACATTCAAAGGGCCTAGTTCAGTCCCATGCAGGTTCCCCAGCCGTCAGTCCAGAATCCTTGAGCTCCCACTAGCTAGGGTCAGCTGTCTCTGTGGGTTTCCCCATCATGATCTTGATCCCTACCCCACCCTGCTCACACAATGCCTCCTCTCTCTCTTAAACTGGAATGGAGGTGCTCCGCCCAATGTCTAGCTGTGATCTCTACATCTGCTCATCCATCAGTCACTGGATGAGGGTTCTATGATGACAATTAGGGTATTAACCAATCTGATTACTGGGAAATATAAGCCAGTTCAGGCACCCTCTCCACTATTGCTAGGAGTCTTAGCTGGGGTCATCCTTGTGGATTCCTGGAAGTTTCCCTGGCATCAGGTTTCTCCCTAACTCCATAATGGCTTCCTATAACAAGATATCTCTTTCATTGCTCTCCCTCTATGTCCTTCCCCCTATTCCACGGACTGTCCTGTTCCCTCATATTCTCATCTCCCATGCCCTCCCCTCTTCTCCCACTCCCGAGACTCTTTCGCAGTTTATAATCCTTATGCCCCTTTGTCCACAATGTTCCCTGAACCACAGATGCTGAACCTGTGAGATAGATGGCATCCATTGGGCCTGGGCTCCCCAAGACTTGTTTATCTTTCCATTATGTCTAATTGTGGTTTTCTATAATGGTCTTCATTTACTGTCAAGAGAAGTTTCTTTGATAAGGGGTGGTAGCTACACTTATTATCTGCAGGTAAAATGGTACATTAAGAATGTACTGGATATTATGCTGGTCTAGCAGAGTGGTGGGAGTATATTCTTTTCTGAGGTCCATGACCACACTAGTCTCAGAAAGCTGGCTAGATGTCCAGTACTAGGCATGATTTGCCTCCTACTGAGTGGGTCTTAAGTCCATTAAGATAGCTTGTTGATCACCACCAACATTGGAGTGTCATTTATTGCACAGTCATGGATATAAGGTCATGCTGGTCATTGTTGTGATTCACAAGATAGGACTATTCATCTGGGTAGAACTATTGCTTCCCTCCCTCAGCAACTAGTATAATATGAAAACTAGATCACAGGAAGTAGGCCTTTAGGTTAGATCCAGCTTGAATAATCCAAGTGCTACGTGTTCAGTGTGCAGTGTCTTCCGCAATCAACTTCTGACAGACAACCTTGATGTTATTTATTCCCCATCCCTCCTTCCACTTTTGTATTGACTACCTGTATCCTGCTATCCCCCTCAGCTCCTTTGCACACACACACACCTCTGATCTGTCTATACTTTACTGTTTTCTACGGTTACTCTATAGTGTATACTCATATCTGAAGTTTGGAACTAGGAACCACAGATGAGAGAGAACACGAGGCATTTGTCTTTTTGGGTTACTTCATTCAATATAATATTCTTCTAGGTAGAAAACAGCAAAGTATAGAAGGATCAGAGATGTGTGTATGAAGGAGCTGAGGGGGACAGCAGGATACAGGTGGTACAAATGTTACATATACACAGGAGAATATTATTCAGCTGTAAAGAATGATAGAAGCATAAAATTTGCAGGTAGTAATATGCTGAGTTAAATGGAAAGATCTTAATAAATAATGTCATGTGCTAAGGAAAAGAGGGTGTGAGGGAAGGAATGAAGGAAATCAACATCCATTAAGAATATATGCTATCTTAAATTGTTTATAAACATTCTCAGTAAATGCTCACAGTGGACTATAAAGACAAATATAAATGTATCTGTAACCTCACTGAGAAAAATGGGGTTCATGTAAGTAAGTACAATGTCCCAAGGCCCCCATATGTCAGAACCATGACAGAATGCCAGTCAAGATTTGTCTGAATATACTAACAGTCTGATACCACTTACCAGAGGAAAGAATTGAAGAAATACAGTAAAATTGGCAATTCATTTATACGAAATACGTTGGTTAAGGTTGATACTGATGGAGGCAAAGTTCAGGGAATAAGATTTTAAAAATGCTGTATTTGCTTCAGATTTTACTATGGTTATTCAACTTAAATTTCACAGTGGAAATGTCGTGAGTATGATAAGAAAACAAGTGATTCCGTATTAATTGGTCAGGGCAATTTCAATATGAACATAAAAAGATGTGTTTGAAGCTGAATGAGAAGCCTAAAATATTCAGAGATCAGAATGACAAGGAAAAGCTAGATATTATAGTTAAAATTTGTGAGTATGGACAATAAGAAAGCCATTAATTCTTTGAAGATGTGACTATGAATGTCTGATTCTACATACTAAATAAATTGCATTATAATTTCTATGAATGTCTGATTCCACATACTAAATAAATTGCATTATAATTTCTATGAATGTCTGACTCTACATACTAAATAAATTGCATTGTAACTTTAGTAGCTAAGAATGGCCTCAGTGTCATGTAGGTAATTTTCTGCTTTTCTAGAATAGAAAGAAAATTCTCATCTGCAGGCCACCCTTCTTGGCCTCTGTGTTGTCTTTCATCATTTCCTTAATAATTCTTCTTTACATCCCTTGTCAAACACAGTTGAAGATATTCAACATTAAGGAAGTTTTCTAGTTTCCTTTCTGTTTCTGTGCTAAAATATCCTGACTAAAAGCAGAGGAAATGGTGCATTTTGACAGACAATTCTATGTAACAATCATTATTTGTGGTAAAGTCAAGGCAAGAACTTAAGCAACCAATCATATCACATTCACTATCAAGAACAGAGAGAAACGGATATGCCATTGTTTCTCAACCTGTGGGTCACGACCCCTTTGACAGCCCTCTATTTCCAAAAATATTTATATTACAATACACAACACTAGCAAAATCACAGTTATGAAGTAGTAATAAAAATAATTTTATGGTTGGAGGGTCACCAGAACATGAGGAACTGTATTAAAGGCTCTCAGCATTAGAAAGGTTGAAAACAACTGTAATATTCCCATACTGTCTGCTTGCTCTCTTAGCACTGAACGAGTTTTCTCTATTGTTACACAGTTCAGGGTCCATCTCATAAAATGGTAATGTCACACTTAGGGTGGATCTTAGTACCTCAATTAGCAATCAAGACAATCCCCAACAGGTATGGCCATAAATTGCCTAATCTAGACAATTCCCCGTCAAGACTCTCTTCCCAGGTGATTCTTGATTATGTCATGTTGATGATTAAAACTAAGCAGCACAAGCATCATAGAAGCCATTTGCAGCTAGAGGCTTCCCATACCATTAGTCCCTATACAGTGCCATTTCCTCAGTGAATTCCTTATATAATATAATGCCAGTGACCACTTCTATCCTTACCAAGAATGAGCATGAACCTAATAAAAACTTATAGGGTTATGTCAGAGATATTTACCAAGAAATAAGGCTATTTGGATAAAATGTCAAGACAAGCAGGATCTCAGAGTGGCAAATCAGAAAACACAAAACTGAGAACATAAAACTGGAGGGGAAAGAGAGAAACCAGACCTACCAAGAGAAAACGTGGCATGATTTGATGCCTCATGACCTATAAACAGTAAGCACTCTGTAATGCCCTGAGATATACTTCTAAAGTATAATTAGATATATTGGAATCAATGAACATGTCTGTAAATTCCTCATCTTTGTTAAAAAATTACGCACCAGGATCAAATTTCAATAAATAATGAGAATGATCACCCTGGAAAAGGTTAGGCTCAGGATCTTACAGTTGATGAAGGTAAAGTTGATAATTTGTGTAAATGTGAGCAGCAAAGACAGAAGTTCCAGAACAGCAATAACAAAAATGGACAGAAACCACTATGTGGCAAAAAAAAAAGTAAGGTGCTGCAATATATGCAGGCATAAAGTCACAGAGAAGTTGGGTGGCTAGTTAAAATACCCAGGACTCGTTTCCACAGACGAGGTAATCGCTGCCTCTTGGATGTACATAACCATTGCTGTCTTGGATAAGAGCAGCTGTGATAACCTGCATAAGACCTGTAAAAGATCATGGGATTGGGTCTCTGAACATTCCATCATTGAGACACAAAGGGCTCAGGAAATGATGCTTAGGGACCTTCGAGAGATTCTTACTGAGGCTTCTCTCTACCTGGCTACATTAAGAGTAAAAAGATGACAATGACGGGACTCTCCCATAGCACCTGCCTATAAGTAACCTGAGAACAGAGGGATGCTTTTCAGGAGTTTTCTATGACACAGGTCAGTCCAGGGGTTCACCATGGATTCACCCATGCTCCTGTAGTGAGCCTCAGTTTGGCTCACCCAGCCATATTTGGACATGATCTTTTCTTTGGACTGATAATGCTATTACTATCTGGGGTTGAAAGAAATTTCTTCATATCTTCTCAGGAGAACTCACACAGTGGTGAGTTAATAATAAATGTGCAAAATAAACATGTCTGATCAATAACTATACAGTTTACATTTATTCTTTAATAAGAGAAAAACTGAATCCCATTACATGCGGCATGGTAGTAAAGTCCGAAGAGACCTAGGATAGTTTGGCTCATGTGGCTGACATCTGTGTTCTGGATCAAAGGATGAAGATACTTCTACCCGGGGAAGTAGATTAGAGACAGTAAGAATTCCATTCAACCTTATCTGGTTAGTTTGGACCAGAGCAGGCAACACACACACACACACACACACACACACACACACACACACACACACACACACACACATACACAATGGCCACAATGGCTACAATGTGAGACAAAAGAAAAGATTTGGAAATTAAAAGCACTTACTGCACTTGCAGAAGTCCTCAGTTCTGTTCACAGCACCCACATAGTGGGTCATAACTATCTGTTACTCTAGTTCCAGGGAATCCAAATCCCTCTCCCAGCCTCTGCAGTCATCAGGCATGTAGGAGGCACACATGAATACAGGCAAAGCATACACACAGAATAACTTTTTTTAAGTTTCAATTCTGCAGGGTTGATTACTTTGAGTAATCAAGAGGAAACAGACATGGCTGCACCACAAGTGCATGGAGGTGTGTGTCTAAAGTTCATAGATTCATCAGTCGTGGTTCCCTTTGTGCTAATTTTATCTCTGAACGGAGAAAGAGGGGAGTTTGAAGAAAACCCCTAAGTGTCACAGACTTCTCTCAACATGTTCTTTTTTATTTAATTGATTTCTCATAGTACATCTCTAGCCTACCTACTCAAAGGCAGGAACAAAAGCTCAAAGGCAGTATAGAAAGAAAAGCTGAAGTGGTTGCAGGATTTCAATAGAATGTTTGATGACCATGTATATGTGGGAAAAAAAAGACAACTGTAGAAGATGAATGATCCCTTTGAGGGAAGAACATTCTAGACACAGAAGCAGCAGTAGAAGAAGCAAGCTTGGCGTGGTTAAGACAATTGGAGTATAGAAGAGCAAAGTGAGCAAGGAAAAGAACTTTATGAGATGGAGGCAGAGATATCCTAGGGATCAGCTCCTATAGGGTCCCATAAAATCTAAAAAGGCTCTATCTAAAACTGTACCAATGGTAATCATATGAAGAATGTGAAAGTTACTATCTTTGGGGGAGTTGGGCTATGGAGTCACATATCACAACTTAGATTTCAGAAAAATTACTCTGGTTGTCAGGTTGAAGATAAGCTTAAGAGAGGGAGCCAAGATGGGAAACAAGGATGACAATTGATTAATGAGACTCCTATAATCAATTATCTAGACAGGTGACAAGAGTGAGTGGGACACATGTTTAGGATTCTGAAAGAAAAGCACTTGTGAGCAGAGAACGCATTGAGCACATACTCCGAAGTTCTCAGGTCCATGGGAAATTATGCAGGACTCTGATTCTTCTTCTAAGTTGGCAAGACCCTTCCTCCTGGTACTGGCCGGAGTCTATATAACATTGTTCATTGAGTGCACAGTAATCTTTTAGGTGAAACAGTTCATATCTTCTCTCCTTAAAATCCAGTGTCTCTTCCACATCCTCCAATTTGAGTTCTTAATGATCCTTCTTGAAAACAACAGCTAGGTTTTCTCTCTTAGCCCATGATCCACCTGAGTAATTTCTAAGAGTCACAGTCTCTTTTGACATCCATGCCGACCGACTTCCTTACGATGTTACTCATCAAACTTGAATTGAACACATATTCTGTACCAGGCTCTACATTATATGGTAAATTTTGTGACAGACATATAGATGCCTTGAATACGGTAAGTCCTTGATTACAAAAGTAGTTTGGAGATGGGAGAGAGAGCACAGCAGTTAAGAACATGTTTTGTACTTGCAGACGACTCAGGGTCAGTTCCTATCATCAACACGGCAGCTCACAACCTTCCATAACTCCATTTCCATAGGACCTGGTTGTAGTGGGTACCTATTTCAGCTTTGACCTGGAAGCACTACCCTCATTGAGGCCTCAGTAACTATCACGCCTACAAGGTGGGCCAAGACAGGAGCCCTTAAGACCCGAGATCCGGATGTGCCAGCTCTCTTGGTTCCTGGATCCTGGACACTGGAGGTAGATTGAGCAGAGTTTTCCAGAGAACACCGATGGACTGCGCCACACCTTTTCCGGACCCTGTAACCTATCCCTTTACTTGTAAATTACCCCACAAAATAAACCTCCCTTTTAACTAGGTGGAGTTGCCTTAATACTACAACCAATACCTGGTGACCTCTTCTGGCCTCTGTGGGCACCAGACATGTATGTGGCACATATACACACATGCAGGGAAATATCCGTGTTGATACAATAATACTCATGTACATACAATAAATGAATTTGAAAAAGTAGGCTAAAGATGGAAGCAGAGGTGAAGTTTGATGATTTCTAAGTAAATATTCCCTCTAGTACTCAATATTTCTGTAAATTCGAATGTCTTATTCTCTACACAAGTGGCAATTAGCTTTTTAAAATATGCCATAAAATAATGAATGTACATCAGCTTGGATAATTGGATGACTTCATGCATCAATTTTTTAAAGTAAGGCAATTCATGCCAACTGAACACCTTTCAAACTGCTTAGTTTATAGAAGGATAAATTATGCCTACATTAATTCAGATGTCTTTATCTGTATTTTCGGGGAAAAAAGAAACCAAGTATAATTAAAATACTGAGGGTATAATAGTAATGATTCCCACATCAATTTACTTTGACTCTATTCTCAATTTCTGAAAATCTTTTCACCTTAATTTTCTTAACAAGTCATGGGAAAAATTCCTCTAAAGGAATAATATTATTATTACATATGTCCTAGTTTCCAGGCATTCTGTGTGTATAGTCCACATAGATAACAGTGCCTTCCACATTAAGGAATTGGGCTGGATATTTAACAATATCGGATATTTTCCTAAACTCAAACATGTAATACATGACAAAAATCACAAAACAGCCGAATTCTCTTTTATCGAGTAAACACAAAATTTCAAATAATCTTTTATCTAAATCATAGAAAATAAAAAATAGTACATTATAATTAACAGCAAATTATCATTCAAAAATGACCTAGTTTCTGCCCTGATTGGTTTCTTTTTCCTATTCTAATAACTAAAATGACCTGTTACAAGTTACCTTTCTATTAGTATTATAGAGTTTAACAGAACATAATAAATATGTTTGAACTACATCAAATCAATAAAATTACATGTGAAAAACTAAAATGACTGTATCAAAAATGCATTACAAATAAAAGGAATATCTACAGTATCTATGGGAAAATGGGCGCTTTCCTTGCCAGTTATGAAATGAAATGTGTGCATAATTTATTTTCGTTATGTTATAGCACCTTAGTGAAATTGGTAATTTTGATGATTACATGAAATGATTTTATTATATTTATTCATGAATTCATACCACAGTATGCGTGAGGAGGTCAGAGGACAGTCAGAGGAGTCACTTCTCTCTTTCTACCTTGTGGGTCCCGTGATCACACTTAGGTCATTACTCTTGGCAGCACACTGAGCCATTTTACTGGCCCCTAACCGGAATTTTAAACTCATTTTACAGTGAAAGTTTGAGTTCGTCTCAATAAAATATGGTGTCAGTTATATAGCAGAAGGTGGCAAAGGAGATGAGAAACTGAGATGTACTGTTATATAAAGTGGGCGTATTTAATATATTTCACCCCGTTTTTTTTGTAAGATTTTGGATCTTAGAAGAAAATCTGAAAGAAACTCAAGCCAGTCTTTCACATTTTACTTATGATAAACATGAGGACAAGAGAGTTTAAGACCATGCTTAGATCAAAGGTTTGCCTGTTAGTTTAGCAAGAATTAGGCTACAGCATTTTTAATATGCATTCACCCACTAACAATTTGCATATATTTTTGTGGTCTCAAACCTGAACCAAATATTCATGTGGTCACTTTTCAGTCTTCTAATTTTAAGTATCTGTATAACTTCCCATTCTCTGTACATATGCTCAGTTTCAAATTCATATACCTTCTAGTTGTTTCCTGGTTTCCATTTAATTATTTATAAAATAGAAATTAAAAATATTTTTTGGAAAATTTATATATGCATGCAAAGAAATATGAATAGATCTAAGCCCCATTTTTTACCTACTACATGTTTTCCATATTTCCCAACTGTGCCAACCCCCTCCCAATTTCATGTTATCTAAGCTCACTAAGTCCATTTAATTCTGCCCATGTGTGTATGGGTCTGGGACCATCCACTCTAGCAGGAAAACCTATCTATGGTCATATCTTAAATAAAGACTGATTCGCTCTCCCTAAGAAGCTGTTTACTGCCAATATTTCCTCAGTGTGGCATGGAGCCTGGAGAGCAATGGTCTACTCACCTATGTCAAGATCTTTGTCTGGCTTCATCTCGTGTAGGTCTTACGCAGGTAACCACTGCTGCCATGAGCTTATGATTGTGCCAGCCATGTCACATAAGAAGACAGCATTTCATATCACTACTCCCTGCTCTCCAGCTCTTACAGTCTTCCTGCCTCCTCTTTCACAGTGTTCTCTGGGTCTGGTGGTCAGGAGTTTAACATAGATATCTTGTTTAGAGCGGAACACTGAACCTCTTATTCTCAGCACTTTGATTCATTGTGAATCTCCCCACTGATGTCTGTCCACTTTAAAGAGAAGCTTGCCTGACTCAAGTTAAAGTCAGTGCATGTCTACATATAAACATAAATATTTTGAAGAGGATTGACAGCATGGCCATTTAGCAAAGTAACAACAGCAGATGTTGCCCTAGGGCCTTTGATCTACTTAGCCATGGGCTTATGACCAGGCTAACAGTACCAGATATGATATCTTTTCTTATGGAGCAGGCCTTAAATCTTATCAGTTACTTACTCCCTAACAGTCATACCACAGTTGTACCAGTAGGCATCTATCTGTTGCATACGAGATTCCTTGGGGACACAGAAATCCAGCATTGGTTCTGAATTGAGGAGAAAAAAATCTCAGGCCATGACATTATCATCTGCCTGAACACCACTGTGTTCAACAACACAGGCTTCTTTGTGATCATATACTCAATGAAGCACCTGTAAACAAGCTTTGTTCTTAGGCCCCCTAGGTTATGGTTCAGGGTATTGGCCTGAGCTCACCCAATTTTGTCCTGTTTAGCAATATTTCTGAATCTTATTTCTAAATTCTGTCTTGGTCAGTGTCCTATTGCTGTGAAGAGACACCAAGACCACAGCACCTTACATAAAAGAAAGCATTAAATGGGAGCTTGCTTAACAGTTTCAGAGGTTTAGTCCATTATCATCATGTCAGGAAGCATGGCAGTGTGCAGGCAGACATGATGCTGGAGAAGTAGCAGAGAGTTCTACATGTGGATCCACAGGTAGCAGAAAGAAAAAAAACTCTCAGCTTGGAATGGGCCTTTTGAAACCATAAAGCCCACCCCCAGACCCCCTCACCACCACCCCATGACACACTTCCTCTAACAATGCCACACCTCCAAATCCTTTCAAATTGTGCCTCTCTCTGGTGACCAAGTCAAACCTATGAGCCTATGGGGGCCATTCTCACTCAAACCACCACACGAACCTAACCTCTAACACACCCTTAATTCTTCTAGAATCTGAAATTGAGCTACTTCACCCCCGGGGTCTCAGTTTTAGGTAATACTTTCAGATCTCTACAATCAGTGATCCGAAAGAAAATATCTATATCTCTGATCTCACAAAACCTATTACTTTTCTAAATGCACTAAGTTTTCTCAAAATTTGGATCCCTACTGAAGACAAATCTATTTTACTATCACAGCCCAGATTTCATCCTCTATAGCCTAGCTACATACTCACAGCTATGACATCAGCCAAACAGCCTTCCAGATGCTCAAGGACTCCAGCGGTGCAGCTTCTGTATATTGTTGCCCACGCTGAGGGGGGCTTTTCAGTGACGGCAGCTGTCTTTCAGTCACCCATGCTCCTGAATGTAAGCCTTTACTCGTGCACCTGTAAGTAACCACAATAAACGCATTGGTTCACCAGGTTAGACTTGGGTGTAATTGCTTCTTTGGTGTATTCTCGGTGTCCTATCTGGAGTGAAGATACGTTAGTTCAAAACTTCCCAGAAAACAAAACAAAACAAAAAAAATCTCATGCCATTTTTCTTTGCTGATTGAGAAAAAATTATAATAGAAACAGAGAAATGTCTGAACTACAATGAATTAACATAAGATTTTTGAACTTCTTTGAGCAATGTGAAAAAAAAATTATTGTTTCAGTATTGTAAATTTTTACATTTTGACAACTGAATTAGAAATACCTGAGCTCTAAGAGGGGGAAGTCTCATTCAGATTTATATGTTTGGTGGGCAGTGGTGGCGCACACCTTTAATTCCAGCACTCAGGAGGCAGAGCCAGGCAGATTTTTGTGAGTTCAAGGCCAGCCTGGTCTATAGAGCAAGATCCAGGACAGGCACCAAAACTACACAGAGAAACCCTGTCTCAAATAAATAAATAAATAAATAAATAAATAAATAAATAAATAAATAAATAAATAAATA
>CABHPR010156228.1:2047-15492 GCA_902168415.1 Peromyscus melanophrys
TGTGTGTGTGTGTGTGTGTGTGTGTGTGTGTGTGTGTGTGTGTGTGTATACTCCTGTGCCCTCTTGTTCGCCATGCCATGCATGTGTGAGTCAGAGGACAACTTTTGGGAGTCAGTTCTCTCCTTCCCTGATGTGGGACCTGGGGATCGAACTCAGATCATCTGCCTTGGCAGCAAGCACCATCAGCCACTGAGGCATCTTGCTGGCTCATCTTCTGTCCACCGTATTGTAAACAACATCAAAATCAACAAGCATGAAGAAAGCAAGGGTCGAGAAAGTGGGTGCATGGATACCAAGCTCTCCTGAGCCTAGTATGTCTCCTGTTCTCTTGGCCAGGGACAGGTAAGAGGGAAATGGGCATGGCAGCCTCTGCTCCACCCAAGAGGCTGCTGGAGCATGGAAGAATGTGGGAGAGGTGAACCTGAGCCGCCATCTCCATAGCAGTCCCAAGAGAGCATCATAGTAAACAGAATTTCTCTGTATTGGGATTATATTGCAACAACCGGATGCTCCCCATTGTGTGACGAGGATGATGTGGCTGTCTCAGAGAGACCCCATGATCAGAACAAAAGCGAACAGCCACCACTCCAAAAATCCTCTCCAGGATCTTTGCTGGAACCCCCTGGCGGGTAGGATGGTGATGATCAGTAGAAATAATGCCTTCAGACTCCCAGGCAGACACTGGGTCAGCCTCCAGCCTTCTAGGGATGGCAAGGGGATAAACATAGAGGAAATAAAGACCAGGCCATCTTGAATTTTTAAAAAGTAGTTGCTGCCTGCTTTGTTGGTACAGCAAGGGTGGATGGAACCCAGACTTCGCCGCCGGAATGAGGCCAGAGGTGAGGGGGCGTCACATTGTCACTCACTAGATGATGTTTAATCTGTATTTCTGTACAGAATAGTTCTGCCTCTGTATTTATCTGTGTTCCATGGCCGAAGGGCAAGTGCTGGCTTCTGACCCAGGCAGCACGTTGGGAGATCCTAGTACAAAGCTTTTATGCTTTTTCTCCAGGTTATTTTTAGCTACTGTGACTTCCATTCAGCAGGTGTGAAATTAGAAGTTAATTCTTTCTGCTTTGTGCTTCGGATTCTCGAGGCTGTGAGAACAGGTCAGATCTCGGTGTTAGGTCTCTGTGTCTCCCCAGGGAGGCCAAGATTGCTAGCCCCCACTGAAGATGTCCCTTCTGGCTCCGTGGTGTAGACCAGCGGCTGGCAAGTGCTATCTAGCTAAGGAGCATGATGCCCAGCCCGCCCAGCCCCCTGGATTTTGCTGGTGGGAGGTAAGCTGATGGAAGGCTGATGTTCTAATGCGGGTCCTGGCCCCAGTTTTAAGGCCCTAAAGCAAGGTGGCGCTGCAGGGCCACAGGAGGCGGGCTCCTGAATGGCTGCCTGCACAGCCCCAGCCCAAGATTGTGAAAAGCATCTATTCCATTCACCCCAAGACCTTTAGAGTTTGTTCCAGCGCAGACCAGTACCTTCTCGACGACAGCATCCAAGCTCATCTTCGGAACAACATAGTACATGCTTAGTCCAAACTTCTGAGTCAATGAGGAGAGTTGCTTTCTGGTTTTCATGTGTTTGGCTTAATTTTCTGCTGGGGACTGAACGCCAACACCTCACTATCACTAGGCAAGCACTCTGCCACAGAGCTATATCCATACCCCCAGACCCCTTTTATGTGTTTCTTCTTATTTTGAGCTAAGGTCTCATTAAGTTGCTTAGGCTGGTCTTGAACTCACTATACAACTGAACCCAGTGAATCCCTGCCTCAGCCTAGTAGCTGAGATTCCAGGCCTGTATGCTGGAGCACTAACACATTCATACCGACTATAGAGGAGGGGCTGAGGACTCTTCAGCTGGCCCCACTGGAGTGCACAGTGACAACCGGTAACGGACAGGGCGGTGGGGCCTGCAGTCCCTTCAAATGATGGCTGTTCACGCACCACAGCATGCTTCCACAGTTCTCCCACAGAAGTCAGGGCCTCGCCCATGTTGCCTCCTATGCTAGAGAGCATGGCCAAAAAGAGATTCCCTTATCATCGGCGAGGGCTTGGAGTTTCCAGGAAGCCTGTGATCTCAGGTGACCTGCCACCTCCTCCAGGAAGACCCTTCTAATTTCTCCCTCCCTCTTGGTCTCTTGTGTCCCTATAGCTCAGCTCTGTCTGTCCTCCAGCTTGGGATCTGGAGCAACTGTAGTATTTTCTGTTTGCCGCTTGCCCCACCTGACAGGACCCCTTGAAATCATACACTGAATCTGAGTGAACCTCACAGCTGAGGCGAGGCACTGGGCCAAACCGACAGGCGATCCATGTTGCTTCCAAATGAACTCGGAATAAATAATGAACAGTTTGGAGGCCATAACGAAAACCTTTTAAATTAGTTTAATACACAGTGGCGTTTGTTTCTGTACTTTAAGCTAAATTTAAACAGTTTGGAAGACTAAAGCTGTATTTTTCATCTTGTGTTGTTACTGTATTGGTGTCAGGAAACAACATTGTGTTTCCTCAGATGGGCACACTTTCTCCTCTTGAGACTGCAAACTCAGAAATATTGGAAAAAAAAAAAAAGCACATTAATGCAAGTGTGTTAGTTTTCCAGTTCTTGACGTGTTAACATTTTGTTTTACAATAAAAAAAAGGATTTAAAGCAGCTTTCAATTCACAGAAAAGTCGTGATAGCATCGCCTGTTTTACTTGATGGGCAACTCTTTAGGCCAGTGGTCCCCAACCTTCCTAAGGCTCCGACCCTTTGATACAGCTCCTCATGTTGTGGGGACTCCCCTCCCCCTCAACTATAAAATTACTTTGTTGCTACTTCATAACTATAATTTTGCTACTGTTACAAATTATAATGTAAATATCTGATATGCAGGAGTTCTGACATGCCACCCCTGGCTGAGACCTGCTGCTTTAGAATTTATGAACCAGTATTGATGCTTTTTTTTTTTTATCAACTACAAGCCAGAGTGTATTTGTATTTGCTTAATTTTTAAATAATGTCCTTTCCACACACCATCCCCAAATTTGTGACAGGGTCTTGCGATGCAGCGAAGGTGAACCTCAACCCTCAGATCCTCCAGTCTCACTTTCCTAGTTCCGGGATAACAGACATGCACCACCACCTACCTACTGTCAGTGTGCTAACGTTTTGTTTTACATTAAAAAAAAAAAAGAATTTAGTTTTAAAAACAGCTTTTAACTATTATAGGCGTGCCCAGCTACCTAGTATCTTTTTATATTCCAGTACCCCATGATACCCACAGCCACTGTGTCTTCATGGGCTGTGACGGTTTTTCAGATTTCCCTTTTATTCTGGGGACCTAGACACTTAGGAGGTCAAGCATTCTGTAGGATGATCTGTTGCGGTCTGTCTGATAGTTGCTCCTGAGTAGTCGTTTATAAAAGGAAGCTCATGAGGTGCCATTTCATCCTAGCTCATCAAACACCTGCTGTCACCGGGAGTCATCAATGTTGACATTAATGCTGGTCCCCTGGCTGAGGTCATGTTTGTTTGGTCTCTCCAGTGCACGGGGAACTGGTCCCTGTTTCTTGTCGATGACTTATACTTCAAGGAGGTTTGAAAAATAGTTACTGAGGCTGTAAAGAGTAGAGACAAGTAACATCTCCAGTCTTAAGATTATGCTGGTTTTTGACAGACCTCTACCTGTGGGCTACAGGCTCCTCAGCTTGTTTGTTCTCCACCCCTTCGCATGAGATACGAAACTGACAAGGGCCGGGGTTGGGCAGTTGTTCTTTTCCTTGAGCTAAGCTAGGGTCTGCTGGAGTCTTCATCACTGAAGTGCTGTATTTTGTTATGGAAATCACACTGACTATAGTTCAAAATGATTACTTCCCATCTTTCTTCGACATGTATCTTGTGTGATTGTCTTGATTTTCATTATAAAATGAGTGAGTTTCCTAAAAGGATGTTCTCTGGTATGGTGGGGTATCACTGAAATTGAAAGCCACCCCCGCCCCCAGCACACACTTTTTTTTTAGCAGTGTACATACAGCCTGGAGAAATTCATCCCAAAATCTGAACTGATGACCCAAGCGGCTTCTGCTCCCTAAGCCACCCAGTGCTGTGTCTTCTATCTACAGTCTCTTCAGAATTCAAGGTGGTGGCTGCCCTGGGACCTCAGCTCCCTGATGGCCCAAGAAATGTGATTGATTTCCAGAGGGTTCAAGATATTTTGTTGTTATTGTAAGGATGGGGTGACGAGACATCTAAGCTTTCAACTGCTGTGGGATGTCTTTCTGTATGCTGTGAATATGTATTGCTCCCATTGGTTAATAAATAAAGCTACATTGGCCTATGGCAGGGCAGGATGGAGCCAGGTGGGAAAATCCAAGAGAGATAGAGAGAGGAGAAGGGAAGAGTTGGGACAGATGCTGCTGGCCACTGCCAGGAGAAGCAAGATGTGAGAGAATGGGTAACACCATGAAGCCACGTGGCAAAACGCAGATTAATAGAAATGGGTTGAGTTATAAGAGCTAGTTAATACTGAGTCTGAGCCATAGGCCATACAGTTTGCAATTAATATAAGCCTCTGTGTGTTTACTTGGGACCGAGTGGCTGCGGGACCAGGCAGGATACAGGAAAACTTCCAGCTACACCCAACATCCACTTTTCAGTGTTTAAAACCTTTTTCAAATGAAGGGCTTTGAACTAGAGGTTCTGTTATTGGTGATTGTGAATCGGGTAGATTGTTTTCAAATAGGAGAAAGGAAGTTTGCCTTCTAGACAGCAAAGGATGACTTCTGCTCTCTGGCAGGCTAACTGAAGATGCACCCTTAGTGTAGCTCATGTGTTTGCCTCCTGAGGCTCAGGGATGGTGAATCGGGACAGTGGGAGGGACCTTGATCACAATTAGGTCGTAGGTGTAACCTCCCCTGGCAATTTGGAGACAGAAATACATTTTTTAAGAAACATCTTTTACATTTTTGTAAAATATACAGAAGACAAAGTGACTCCATGCCTGAGCCTTCCCCAGTCTTGAGACATTAGACTAATGGAAAATAACAGCTTTCCTGGACCCTGAGGAAGTGGCCTCAAGTGTACTGGCTGGAAATTTACAAGTGAGCACATGTAATCGTGGGCAGGAGGCAGAGCCAGGGTAATTTGTTGCAAAGCGTGTCTGCAGGCTTATCAGGGAGACAAAGCATGCCAACCTGATGCCATTAGAGGCGGCTATTCAAGCAGGTTGTGGGGCAACCATGAAATCTCAGACTGGGAAACACTGGGCGGGGGGACATGGCCCTGATTCCCATTAGATTTTATCAGAAGCAGCCAGAGAGCCACTCAGCAGTTTGAGATTTACATGCCCAAAATGTTCTTTCTGAACAGAACTGAAGGAATGAACCCCAGATGGCGTTTCTTATTCAGGGTGCACAAATACCTCCCACAAACTCCAGACAAAGATATAGAATAAGAATAAACATCTAGAACTCAGAAAAGCTGTCTGGAAAAAAAAAACCAACAACCTGGACCCACCAATCATAGCAGATAGGAATTGCTGGCATATACCAGGCAGGCAGATTTATTTATTAAGTAGCCATCTCCAATCCTAAACAGAACTGGGATCCTTTCAGGAAAGAGTTTAAAAATAGGTTATGTCGTGCACACACACACACACACACACACACACACACACACACACACACACGTGCACACACATGTTAGTGTGTAGAATGATGACCACAAAACCGTGAAGCAGAGTTAGTTCGTTCTCTGTAGTGCACGCTTCAGAATGACTCAGACATTTCAGAAAGCTGATTTTTTTTTGCAAAAGTCAGTCCTGCCAAAGGCTTAGGTAATCAGAAAATCTGATTAAGAAGAAGATTCCATTATCATTTAGTATTTGAGTTAATGACCTCCTTTTATCCCCCGTTCTCTGGGCTAGAGCACAGGCTATTATATGAAAGGGTATTTCAGGTGTAACATTCAGGCTATGAACACACAGTGGATTAATTTCCGTTCATCTCCAGCACTGTAATAACTATGAATAAGACCAACACTCCTATGGCGTCTTTCTGTAGTTAGCAGCTGCCCAGGGGTGTTTGTTTGTATATTCTGGGGTGAATTTTTCTGAACCACAAGTGATGTTTTTTTGTAGGTTGATGATAGATAACTCAAAATGTCAGGTTTTCCTACAAATCTAGCATGGATTCCAACTGCATTCTCTCTCTCTCTCTCTCTCTCTCTCTCTCTCTCTCTCTCTCTCTCTCTCTCAATCTGGTGTGTGTGTGTGTGTGTGTGTGTGTGTGTGTTGCCTTGGAAAAGTTTGGAGTTTGGAGACCTCATCTGAGCTCGTCCTTTCCACTTGAGCAAATACTGAAATGGGACCGCATGTCATGCGGATCCAGTAGATTAGGTCGTAAAAAAAGAAAATGCACTTGTAAAGTTAGATGCACAGAAGCAGCATGGCTTAACATTTCTTGACAGGTGCCTCCCTTCAATCTAGGTTGCAGATTTAACACTGACTGGCCCTGCCTCAAATGAAGCTGTGTGCGCAGGTGCTTTTGCCTACGTACGCCAGAGGTCAACTTCCGTGTCTTCCTTAGTCACTTCATTTTAATTTTAGGGATAGGGTCGATTACTGAGCCTGGAGCTCGCCATTTTGGCTGGACTGCCTGCAAGTGAGCCTCCACAATCCTCCTGTCTCCACCCTCCAGCCCTGGGGTGACAGGTATATGCTACCATTCCTGGCTTTTTGTTCGGTGCTGTGGATCTGAACCCGGGCCCTTGTAGTCCTGTGACCAGCACTTCTTCACCTTCCGAGCAATCGCTCCAGTCCTCAGATGAAGTGTGTGATCACCCAGAGTCTATAGTTAGCAAGAGAAAAAAGAGCTTTGATCACTTCCGGTTCATGATAAGGAAGGTCACTCAGTGGAAGTAATTCTGAGCCAACTTCAGAAGGCCTAAAATGCCACTAGCTACTCATTTTGGAAAAGTCAGGAGATTAAAAACAGCAACAGTAGACAAGGGTTCAAGGCCTGACAAGACCTACCCTATAAGACAAGTCAGCACACCCTACAGTAACACTCCCTGCATTCTCTCAGAACACAGACCTTAGACAAGGGTCTTCTTAGTCCGAACTTAACTTTTGTGTTTTGAAGTGACTGTTGCTTTAATAATTGTGGTTTTGTCTGGCACGTTTTCACCGATCAAATTCTTTCATTCAACACTCCTTATTTCACACACACAGGCAACCCAACTGCCTGCCCTGCTCCCTAACTTCTCTTTTTAAATTCACCCCTTTTTTCTTTTTTTAAAAAAATGGGCTGTGTGTGTGGGAGTATGTGTGTTTGAGTGAATGAGTTTGAGCGGGTGTGTGTACCATGGTGTGCAGATGGAGATGGTTTGTAGAGATCAGTTTTCTCAGGATCAAACTCAGGTCATCAGGCTTGGTGACAAGTACCCTTACCTGCTAAGCCATCTTGCTGGCCATTTTTTCAAATAAGTACTCATTAGTTTCAACATTCAGTATTATCTACTAAATAGTAAGTGTTTACTGGTAAAGTATATGAGAATCTGAGTACAAATTGTCCTAGGATTGAAGCTACTTCTGGCCACAGTATGGAAAGGGGGCCGTGTGTGTGTGTGTGTGTGTGTATGTGTGTGTGTGTGTGTGTGTCTGTGTGTGTGTGTGTGTCTGTGTCTGTGTCTGTGTCTGAGGTAGAAGGACAACTGAAGAATTCACTAACTCTGTAAGAGACCACTTACGCTATGTAAGCTCAGACTCTTAATTAGGAGTGCATTTTACACCTGTCCCGTGTAAGGTCTAGAAGTTATACCTTTCCAGAGCAGAGGCTGTGTTTTCTGTAACTAATTATCTTCCCGCACACCTTGTGCAAATGGGTAATCATCTCTTAGTGGTGGAGGCCATGGGATGTATCAGTCCTGTTTAGCAAGCAGGAGTATCTATTCCCCCTTTTCCTCTGTGAGTCTAAGTAAGTGTCATGCCCCAACATGACAATTCCTCGTCCTTTATTTCAGTTTTCAGAGACGGTCAAGGTCACTAGGTGAGAGCTTGCATATTCAAACTGCAACGTATCAAGACAGATGCAAGTAAACACACTAAAATGAAACAAGTTAGACTTTTAAAACACAGGAAAAAGCAAAAGCAGAGACCCTAGGCAATGAGTTTTCACAAATAAGATTTTTTTTTTTTTTGCCAGATAATGAAAAACTTTATTACTTTCCATTCTGACTATGGGAAGAACACATTCATTGGAAAAAAAATTTGACCCACAGAATTTTTTTTAAAGAAAAATGTATCCTAGAGGGCTCAGCAGTTGAGAGTGTGTACTGCTCTTGAAGAAGATTGGAGTTTGGTTTCAGGCTTCCTGTCAGGTGCTCACAAGCACCAGAAACTTCTGAAAATCTGATACCTCTGGGCGCTCTCTCTCTCTCTCTCTCTCTCTCTCTCTCTCTCTCTCTCTCTCTCTCTCTCTGACTCTCTGTCTCTCTCACGCACACATAATTAAAAATTAAAATAAATCTTTGAAACCTTACCACAGAGAAATAGCCACCATTGACTTTTTGCTAAGTAGACTTTTTTTTTTCTCCCCAAGGAATACTGACATATAATTTCTTTTTCCTACAATTATGGAGCCAGGCTAAAACATAGTTTTGAAACGGCCCTTTCTGCTCTCTGTGTCCCTGGCTTTCCATATTAATATTGATGATGCAAACATTCTTCTGAAAACCCCGCACCGCAGACGTACTGGGTCCGCTGTGCATTTGCACTGTTTCTACACCTTTTCTGTTTCTAGTGGAACAATATTGAGGCCTCATGTGCGTGGTCAGCTTCCCAGAATCCGCTGTGAGTCTTTAGCATGAGGCTGTCCACTGAACTCCATCAGTCATAAGCTTCCACCACGGGTACTGGTCCCTGACACCACCCCTTCCAGCTACAGGATTTCTGAAGTCCCTGGCTGTCCTTCTCCAAATAGCATGTGGCTGCATGCACAAGTAGCAGTTCTCTCCGAGAAACTGAAATTAGTTTTTCAGACAGTATGTGTCTTACTTCCCACCCATGTGCATCATAGCTTGGGCCCCTGAAGGATTTGCAAACCCTATTAATCTTTTTCTTGTTTTAGTGTTCACTGGTGTTTTCCCTGCACGTATGTCTGTAAGATGGTGTCATGTACCCTGGAACTGGAGTTACAGACAGTCGTGAGCTCATGCTTGGAATTGAACCTGGGTCCTCTGGAAGAACAACTAGTGTTCTTAACTGTTGAGCCATCTCTCTAGCCCTAACCCTATTAATCTTTATCTATGTAGCTCTTGTTTTTCCTACAGAAGCATATATATCCCATAAACCTCAAATCAATATTTGCTTAAAACCCAAGTCATGGTGCATTTTTTTTTTTGCCTGCTAATAATAACACTTTGCGTGTGGGGTAGAAATGGGGTACTTCAAATTAAATAATGAAGATTTGTTTCTGAGGGGACGTGTTGTGTGGGTTTGGCTGTGGGTTGCTCTTCAATGATCTTTTTTTAGAAGTAAATCCACTTGCTGGTTTAATTCTGAATTGCATTACTCTGGTTTTGCTGCTGAAGCAGGGGAAAATGATTTCTCTAAATATCATTAAAAATACAGGATTGCATTTTGCATCGTAGGCATGTTAGAAATCTGGAGTTCAAGGAGCTGAGACTGTGGAGTTGTGGGTTCTTAACTTTGGATGTTTGAATGAGCTTAAGGAGGCCGCAAACCCTGTGCACTGTTTGTGTATGTGTGTATCTATGTGTGTCCATGTATGTGTATATGTGTGTCTGTGTCTCCATATGCACGTATATGGGTGTCTGTATGTGTGCATGTGTGTATCTCTCTCTCTCTCTCTGTGTGTGTGTGTGTGTGTGTGTGTGTGTGTGCATGTGTCCATGTTTGTGTCCCTATTTTTCTTGAAGACCAAATGTGCAAACTTTCCATTGGATTTTCAAATGAATCTATGGTAGAAATAATGGTTCAAAATCATACGGTAATCATTGTGAAAGGAATAGGCTGGATCTAGAAACCTGGCCCAAGGTCAGTCTGTACCTACTTCAGTGACTTAGCAATCAAATTAAACATAAAATCTTGTTCCTAATTTGAGTCACCAGGATTTTATAACCGCTCTCCATGTTCCAGAAGGTCACCGAGGCTGGAATGAGCAGTTCTGCACCAGAAGCCCAGGTCTGCCATGAACTCAGCAACATCCTTGCATTTCTTGCTGCCTCTTTAGCTATAAAATGAAAATGAAAAATACTGTTTACAAGAGCAGTGGGTAAGGACATTTGCCACTGAGACTGACAACTTGTGTTTTATTCCTAGGAACCACACAATATAGGGAAAGTTGACCTCCACATTTGAACCATGGTACTTGATATGTGTGTACCAACACACACACACACACACGCACACACACACACACACACACAACTTAAGCAAGTGTAAAATATTTTAAAATACCCTTTACTTGGGTTTTGAAGAACTGTGGAAAGATCATGCTAAACAGTGACAAGGTCACAATACAGGAGCACTGTTTTCCATGATTATTCTCTGAGCCGAGCCATCACCATCTTCAGGAGTTCAGCTGTGTCTATTTGCCAAAGGTCATCCCAGTTGGGCTTGGTGACTGTTTACATCCCTTATAGTGTGTGTGTCAGGGGGTTACAGGAACCCTTGTGTGAGTTCCATCCATCCCCTACCATGTGCTGTATGCGACTCTGCCCTAATGGTCCTCAGCCTCATGGCCTGGGACAGAGACCGGCATATTGAGGCCAGGGAAGACTAGGGGAAGGCAGATCCATCAATGGAGCTGTGGGAAAGCCACCATCCATGCTGAGTAAAGACTTGCCTGTAAGGACTTTTGGAAAGGAGCACCCACATTCCAGTAAGGAACCCCTCACCCATGAGCTATCAGGAAGTCCAGTCAACTCATGGGTTCCCCCAGAATGAACATTGGTGGAATTGAGTCTTAGTTTGTTGTTATGACCTTAGGAGGAAGGGGAGATTTGTCTTATGTCTGCCCCCACCCCCGCATCCCCCCCATCTCCTGAGAAGGAAATTTACCAATAGCCACATAATGTATCATTCCATTTGTCTGACACATCTGTAGGAACAAAGAGCAGAGTAGGGGTTGCTCAGACAGTACTCATCTTGTGCTTTGGGACTATTAATCAGTAAAATAAGGGACACTGTAATACTGCAATGGTTGACCAGATAACTGGGGCTGCTACTAAGTGAAGAACAGGTGGATGGTGTTTACAGTATGGCTACTCAGGAAGGGGAATGATTTATGTCCCATAAAGAACACAGCAGGATGGCACAAGATTTCATTATGCTATCCAGATGGCATGCAATTTTAAACTTATGGTTTATTTCTAGGACTTTCTATTTAACGTTTGTGGACCATCATCAACTGCGTGACTAAAACAGGAAATCAAAACTGTTTTTCTCAGTTGTGCTCATCCTTGGAAAACCAGGGTGGAGGGGACTCTTGGTTTAACCCAAATGAAATATGCTGTGTTCTTATGAAGGTGTGCAAGATGGATTGGAATGGCATGTCTCAGCTTGTTAGCATTGTGTTTAGAAGATGTATGTATAGAGTGTCTGTGCCTGGCTGAAATTTTTCTTGATTTCTATCATGGGGTCTGGTCAATGGGCAGGTTTGGATAATGTGTGTGGGCAGACTTTTCTGTCCTGCCAGTCAATTCTCAAATAACCCCACAGGGTCTTATTATTAATTATATATGACTGGCTGATAGCTTAGGCTTGTTACTAGCTAACTCTTACAACTTAAATTAACCCATATTTCTTATCTATGCTCTGCCATGTGGCTTGATACCTTTTATCAGTACAGCAAGTTCATCTCCTGCTTCTTCTTCTTCTCCTTGCAACTCCTGAGACGACTCCTCCTTCTCTTTCCCAGCATTCTCTCTGCCCTGAAAATCCTGCCTAGCCATCACCCAATCAGCTTTTTATTAACAATGAGAGCAATACATCTTCACAGTGTACAAAAGGATTATTCCACAGCAGATGTGAACAAAAGGATAAAGAACACACATTTGAAGACGTGGTTCTGAATCCAAGTGGTCATGTCTCGCTTGGTGGTCAGGACCTGAGGAGCAAGTGCCTTCTGCGCAATTGAGAAAGGACCTAGGGACATGATGCTAGAAGCCCTGTTCCTCTCTGGTGCTTTCCTAGGCTGTCTTTGCTGTTGCTATACGCTAACCTCATAGCTTCATCAAGTCTTTTATCAGTACAGCCTGGGGATCCATGAGTCCTTTCATGTGCCTGATCCTACTCAATGGGACCAGCAGCCATGTGACTCTTCTCATAAACAGAGCCACTCAGAAAGATTGAATAGGCAAAGATACAGCTGGCAGCTGTAGAAACAAAGGCAGGCATCACATGATGGACAGGAGGCAGGCCCTGACTCAGGACTAGAAGCAACCAGTGGGAGAGGGAGGATGAGCCCCTAGTGAATGGTACAGCTCACAATGACAAACAGCAGTGTGACTCTTCTGGAACAAATAACATCTTTATGTGAGCATGACTTTAACTCCGAAGGATGGCAGATGCACCATGGACGTGCAGTCTTGGCTGTCTCCTCTTGGTTCTCATGTGATCATCACACAGTGATTACATTGCCCAGATGCTGGGGCAGAGAGACAGTGGCATGCCCTAGTTCTTGCAAATGTGCTCAACTTAAGTAAGCTTTCTGGTGTTGTTATCATACGGTCACAATTGAGATGATAGCATTTTGTTTCACTAGTACTTATGTTTCATGAGCTCATATATACAAAGATTCCTTACATGTTATAAAAGACAAGTAATGTAAATATTATAAAAGCCAAATAAAAGTTAAATATTGTTTAAAATTACTACAGTAATATTGTTATATTTTCTTCCATAATCTACTCTTGGGCTACAGTGGCAAATGGGTTGAAGAAATGAATGTTCATTTTCTAACACTTCATAAATCTATGTTAGTTCATCTTCATCACTATATCAAAATAACCAAGAAAAACAACTTAAGAGGAAATATTTGATTAATTCACAGTTTCAGCCCATGGTCAACTGACTCCATTACATTTGGGCTCAAGGCAAGGTTGAAACATCCTTTCAGAAGAGGTGACTGTCAGAGAAAATAAGAGTGTGATGGAGAAAAGAGAGAAGACATCACTTCATGGCAGTCTGGATGTGGAAAGGTGAGGGAAGGAGGTGGAAGGGGAGGAAAGAGAAGAAGAGGAGAGATGAGATGCCTGGGACAGGACCCACACTTCAAAGGCACATCCCCAGTGACTTCCCTCCTCCAGACAGGGACCACCTCTTAATATCCCATTTGGTACAAACTAATCAGTAGGGGAACCTACTGATGACACAGGTGCCATCATGATCCTGTTACTTCTCAGCAGCATCACAGTTAGGTTGTCTGGGCTATAGCCTTTGGAGG
>CABHPR010156228.1:15502-25943 GCA_902168415.1 Peromyscus melanophrys
TCTCAGCAGCATCACAGTTAGGTTGTCTGGGCTATAGCCTTTGGAGGGAACACTTCATATCCAAACCATTACACCATTGATAAAAGGAAGTCTCCAGAAGAGAAACTTACACTTCATTCCTTACACAAAACAGAGCAAAACCATAAAAGAAAAACCTTGTGCCTAAAACTGTGGTGCCCAAAGATAGTCCCTTGCACTCTTTCTCCATCCTTCTATTCAAATGGTCCAGCAGTATGGCTTTAGATGAAGGTATTCAGGGAGCAGAGTGATCGATCAGAGTCCTTCCCGGGTTTCTGTCATGGGCCAGATGGTTCATGGAAATGGGCAAAATCAATTAAGATATTTAACAATTTGACCTTTAGAGTCAGAGTCTAGGCAGAACACCAAAGGCCATGATTTAATACCTAAATATTTTTTATAACCTGTTTGTGACTATTTTATTGAACAAAACCCTTAAGCCATGAAAATGAAACACTACATTGAAATTGACCAGCAGCCAATTTCTGTAGGCAGGTCATAGTTGTTGCTATGAGAATGTCTCACAGTTGGGGCAGAACTCAAAAGACACAACTCTCCACTTCCTCTCTGCACTAAAAATTTGAAATTCCACCTATAAGTCATTAGAAAACCTAATGCCCACGTAGGTCCATCCAAACACCGCTATGTCACTTTGCTGCAGTGTGTAACACGGCTGTCGCTTTCACTGTTTTTCTTTAGCAACTTATGAAGCAAATCCTTTGGAGGAAATTTTTAATTTAAGATAAAGCTTGAATTTCTATTCACAAAAAAATTAATTCTGTGCTAGTTATGTCCCAGAGGAATTCAAATCAGCTTAATGATGATTCAGGAAATGGTGTCTCTGATTTTCATGAACTTGCTTTTCCTGCCCCCCTACAAAGAGTGCTCTGGGGAGCACAGACTGCATAATATTGATCAATCTTCCACACTAGGGTGTGAGATCTGTACAAGGGCTACATCTGTGAGTGACATCGATCTGTTCTCTCCTCTTGATGAGGGAAACAAGGGAACTATTTGACAATAACATAACTCACCTTTTTCTCAGACTTAGTTGCTGTGGGATGTTCTGTATGGCAAATGTGTTGCTAATAAAACACTGATTGGCCAGTGGCTAGGCAGGAAGTATAGGCGGGACTAACAGAGAGAATAAAAAGAGCAGGAAGGTGGAAGGAGACACTGCCAGACGCTGCCAGCCGCCCTCAGGACAAGCAGCATGTGAAGATGCCGGTAAGCCACGAGCCATGTGGCAAGGTACAGATTTATAGAAATGGATTGATTTAAGATATAAGAACAGTTAGCAAGAAGCCTGCCACGGCCATACAGTTTGTAAGCAATATAAGTCTCTGTGTTTACTTGGTTGGGTCTGAGCGGCTGTGGGACTGGCAGGTGACAGAGATTTATCCTGACCGTGGGCCAGGCAGGAAAACTCTAGCTACAAATGGCGCCCAGAACGTGGGGCAGGAATTTCCACTTAAAACCTGAGAAAGCGTAAAAAGAAGATTCTAAAACGGAGCTAAAACAGCTTCCTAGTTGTCTTTCTCAAGTTAGCCGCAGTCTGCGGGCTGGAGCTACTGTATGGCGGGTTCCTGGTGTACGCTCAACCTGCAGTATGGCGGGAATGAGGCATCTGCAAGTGGCACATTAAACTGCGTAGTGGATTTAGCTTTTGCTAGTACAAAACAAAAGAAGAGGTTTCTGGGCTAAACGCTGCTTTGATAGAAGCATAGACCCACGATAGCTCCCAGAGCTAGCGGTAAACTTATCACCGCCATGTTGGGAAGCTGAGGTAGGCGGGGCCAGCAGCCACAGCACCATTTCAGTCTTAGAATGCTGCAGTTTAAAACAATGGATTCACGATAAGACAGATTCAGATGGAACAAGACTTTAAATGCTTTAAAATGTGTGTAAAAATGTACGTAGGCTTCAAAGAGAGATAAAAAGGAATATATACAGTTATATAAAGAAATAGATAGTTTTGAAAAATAAAGTCTTTAAAGAGACAGTAAAGGTAGTATAAAATATAAGCCACGTAAAGATGGATATCACACAGAGAATCTGGATTGTGTTGTCTTTGGGATTCTTAACTGCAGAGAGATATTTGATTGTAAAGGAAGCTGAGTTAAACCAATATGTATATTTTAAAGGCACCTTGACTTCAAAATTTGGATGTAAGGATATGTTGCTTTGGAAAGGAAGCTCTGATTTTGTTTTCACAGAAAGCCAGAGGCTATGGGTTTGTTCCAGATTAAGATACATCAGGTTTGACCAGCCAAGACCACCTGAAAGGTCTCCGATGACACCATGGCCCAGATGATCCAACATCCAGAACCGTTTCAAGGCAATTGGCTCAGACAATACACCCTCATGGACTACTCCATAATCCTAAAATTTTCTTTGTGTCCCCATAAGATACAGCGCCCCCCCCCCCAGCAGGAAGTAGTAAGAGAAGCTACGCCCAAATTCCCAAATTATATGTAATTTACTTTGTTAAGGTTAAAACCTTCCTTTTTGAAAAAAAAAAAAAGGGGGGGGGAGTGCTGTGGGATGTTCTGTATGGCAAATGTGTTGCTAATAAAACACTGATTGGCCAGTGGCTAGGCAGGAAGTATAGGCGGGACTAACAGAGAGAATAAAAAGAGCAGGAAGGTGGAAGGAGACACTGCCAGACGCTGCCAGCCACCGCCAGGACAAGCAGCCTGTAAAGATGCCGGTAAGCCACAAGCCATGTGGCAAGGTATAGATTTATAGAAATGGATTAATTTAAGATAGAAGAACTAGACAGCAAGAAGCCTGCCACGGCCATACAGTTTGAAAGCAATATAAGTCTCTGTGTTTACTTGGTTGGGTCTGAGCGGCTGTGGGACTGGCGGGTGAGAGAGATTTGTCCTGACTGTGGGCCAGGCAGGAAAACTCTAGCTACACTTAGTAGTTATTTCCAGAGCTCCAGAGAGGCAATTATCTTCAGTAGCTTGAGCCGTTTTAGAGGGAAATATTCTTTGGTTGTGTAGACAGAGATGATGGACGTGGGTGGAATGAGTGGATATGGAAGCAGGTGTCCTAGTCAGTGTTACTGTTGCTGTGATGAAACACCATGACCAAAAGCAACTTGGGGAGGAAAGGGTTGATTTTGTTCACAGTTCCATATCAAAGGAAGTCAGGACAGGAACTCAAGCAGGGCAGGAACCTAGAGGCAGGAACTGATGCAGAGGCCATGGAGGGGTGCTGCTTACTGACTTGCTCAGCCTGCTTTCTTATAGAACACAGGACCTCCATCCCAGGGATGGCCCCACCCACAATGGGCTGGGCCCTCCCCCATGAATCACTAATTAAGAAAATGCCCTACAGGCTTGCCTATAGTCCAAACTTATGGAGGCATTTTCTCAATTGAGGTTCCCTCCTCTCAGATGACTCTAGCTTGTGTCAAGCTTGATGCAAAACTATCCAGCACAACCAGGAAAGACACAGGAGGTAAGGAAGCATCTAGAAGAGCTAAAAACAATTAGGTAACTTGAATAAACAGAGCTTCATACTACAAAAGTCAAACAGATGTCAGAGTATGAATCAGCTCACATTTTATATATTTAAAAGTGGACAGCACTTCAAAATTATTTCATATGTTTTACCCTCTCCATGAAAATAAAGTCTGTCCAAGCTTCACAACTGGTCATCTGGGTGAACTATAAATTGTGTTCAACCATGGGAAAATGGGGATCTCAGTGTAGCCGAGAAATAGGAACATCAGGGCTCCTATCAGAGTGACTGGCTGTTGTTTACATCCTTGTGACTTCAATGACTGTTGGGCTATTATTTTAACACTCTGAACTGTTAGATTTAATGTGTTTTCAGTCACAAGGTCACGGTCATCTAAGTGTTGGTCATGTGGTAGTGCTAGAGAGAAAGCAATGGGACTGTTTCAGTCAATGTCTAGAAACCAAGAATTTGGGGACAGAAAAGAAAGATGCTCAGTAAAAACTAAAAGTGAAGACAGGGCCATCACTACTCCTCAAGAACCCCAGAATATCTGCTGAAGTTGGAAAATAACACTAAAAAGGCTAAAACATGTGTGATATTTTGATTACATTCTGACAATAAAGCTTACTTGGAGTCAGAGGGCAGAGTTAGGCACTAGCTGACCAAAATTAACCATAGAGGTTTGGAGGACTGTGGACAGATAGGAGACAAGAAGTAGTAAGGTGGGGCTAAGAGAGAATCTCAGCCCTTTTGGATGGAGGAACTAAAGAGATAGGAAGTCACTGGTGGCTGCTCCACTGCTTCTCTGATCTTTCAGGTTCTTTCCCTAATATCTGACTCCCTATTTTTTATTGATAAAGAATATTAGATAAATGCATCAAAACCAAGCCTACAGTGTTGTCACGGTGTAGATTTAGACAGCAGAGAGGGTGAGCAACCTCTGAGGACACTCAGCTTTCAACTGTGCATGCCTGACAAGCATTCTCCCCACTAATGCTGAGATCATAGGAAGGCTGATGTACCTAAAGAAAGCAAATCAGTAGAGATGGAAAGTATGCGTGAGCATGGGCATCCAGAGCATGGGTGGACAACAGGAATGAGCTGTCAGCAGGCACCAGGGATCACACTGGGGTGGTCACAGTGATGGGATCATAGCGATGGTTCTGCAAAGGGCTAATTCACCAAAAGACCCTCATAGCCATTTACAGAGTTGTTTCCATAGGGATTTAAAATCCCATCAACTTGGTACCGAAGATTACAAGTCAACTCACAACATGACTGAGAAATGTGTCGCTAGGGTGGGCAGTTGTGCACCTAAGGATCATGAGAATGGCAGGCAATGGAGGGAGAACCTCATCACTGAGGGCCTGAACATCTGCCGGGTTTTCAGACTGAAACTATCATGTAGCTACTTGAAATAATTGTTTTCTCTATTTTTCTTATTAAAATTGTACTTATTTTATGTGTGTGTCCGTATACATGTACGTGGGCATGCATAATATGATGTGTATGTGGAGGTCAGAGGGCAATTTGAAGGAATGGATTCTCTCCTTCCACCATATGGGTGCCAGAGATTGAACTCAGGACATCATACTTGGTGACAAGTGCTCTTCTCAGTGGCTCCTACAGGGGAATTTTGATGAGATATTAATCTGGAAAATGCCAATCAAATTAGAGGGCAGATGCTGGAGGCAGATGCAGTTCAACTCATCAGATGAATGGCCTTGTGTGTGTGTGTGTATCTACATATCTGTGTATCTGTGTGTATCTGCATGTCTGTGTGTCTCTGTGTGTGAATGCACATAAGCACTGGTGCCCAAGGAAACCAAAAGAGGACACTGGATCTCCTGGAGTTGGTTTTACAGGAGGTTGTGATTTGTCCAGTGTGAAATCAAAGTTGGTGTGGTGGCATAAATGAGAATGACCTACATGGGTTCATATGTTTGAATGCTTCATCCCAGTTAGTGGAACTGTTTGGGAAGGATCAGGAGGTCTGGTCTGCTGTGGAATAATCTTTCTGTACACTGTGAAGATGTGCTGCTCCCATTGTTAATAAAGAGCTGACTGACCAATAGCTAGGTAGATAGAGAATAGGTGGGACTTACAAACAAAAAGACAGTACAGGGAAGAAGGAGAGCAGAGTGATGGGGGTCACCAGCCAGACATAGAGGAAGCAGGAGATGAGCATGCCATGCTACAAAAAAAGGTACTGCCACATGGTAGAGCATGCTAAGAATTATGAGTTAATTTAAGTGGTAAGAGCTAGTTAGTAACAAGCCTAAGCTACTGGCCAGTCATTTATAATTAATAATAAGTCTCTATGTGGTTATTTGGGATCCAGTGGTCCCAATGAAAAACTCTGACCACAGTGGCTTTGTTGCAGGAAGTGTGTCCCTGGAGTGGGACTTTGAGGTTTTAAAAGTCCATAACAGGCCTTGCATCTGCTTTCTGTCTATTGGCTGTAGATCAGGATGTAAAGCTCTCAGCTACTGCTCCAGTGCCATGCCTGTCTGCTTCCTACCATGATGATCATAGACTAACCATCTAAAACTGTAAGCATGCCCCCAGTTAAATGCCTTCTCTTATAAGAGTTATCCTGGTCATGGTGTCTCTGCACAGCAATAGAAAAGTAACTAATAAAGTTGGACCCTCTGCAAGAGCAGCAAGAGAACTTAAAGCCCATGCTTTACCTCTGATGACGATTTTTTTTCTAAATTTAATTGGCTTATTTTGTTGTTTTGGAGAGAGTGTCTCTGTATGTAGCCCTGGCTATCCTGGAACTTGCTACGTAGACCAGGCTGGCCTCTAATTCACAGAAATCTGCCTTCTTCTGTCTCCTCAGTGCTGGGATTAAAGGTGTATGCTACACTACTCCTGCCTTTTATTGCTTTAAAAATTTTTTCCCATATAATATATTTTGATCATAGTCTTTCTCCTCTCTCAGCTCCTCTCAGATTCTCCCCACCCCCCTTCACAGCTCACTGTGTATCCTTTCTGTATCTTTTAAACTCACACAAATACACACACCACACACACACACACACACACACACACACATACATACACACACACACACACACACACACACACACACACACTCCAAACAAACCAAAAGATAAAACAATGAGACAAACCCAGTTCAGAAGCCTGAACCAGTAGCAAGAAATAATTGCTGACTCTTTAGCAGCTGAGAGGGGACACGTGTAATATTGATTTTATTTGTGCTGTGGGGAATGGAAAGTCCAATATCGTTGAATAGAAGCGGCGGGGTCAGGGGCTGGGGGGCTTGAATTCACACACAGCAATTCTTCCTGTGACCCTAAACCAAACCCCAGGTGGGTGTGCCAGACTGCTAGGGGTCCCGTCAATCGTTCTGAGATAAAGGAGACAGAAACCCCCAAGTAAAGAAATAGCTTTTCCTTGCCAAAAGGCAAGAGCCTGGCAGAAAGCTTTTCTTAGAAACTTTCCAGAGTTTCTCAGCATTAAATGAAGCTTCTCCAGGGCCTTCCATTCTGTGAGTGGCACCGACAGAGGTCAAAACATATAGTCTGCTCCTACAGGAACCTCTCGGCCTCAGACCACCCGAAGCCCTGCAGTTGGGATGCGGAGGGGAGTGGCAGGAAATGGCTGCTGTAATGGCTATTTAGTGCCTGTTAATGTCACAGTCTTTGGCAATGGCCATTATCTGCTTTCTTGCTTCTATCTTAAGAGACAGTGAGGTCATCTTTGGTGGCCGCAAATGGGGCAGGAAGCAAAGGGAGAAAGCTCTTTAAAAGAGGTGCATCCTTTACAGTGGCCCAAAGCCAAGCAAGGACCTTCAATGTCCTTAGTTCTTACTATAGCAGAAATGGTACTGCAGACAGGATGGACAGACAGACAAGCTCACCAGAGAGATGCTTTTAATGTTGTCATCCAATCGTCCTAAACCGACTAAACTGCTTACAAAATTTGTAAAATCAGACAAATGTACCTTCATGATATTCCAGGATTATCAGCACAATGAACACTAAATATCAATTCTACTTTTCATTATAACTTTCCAAAGAGCTTCCCGTTTGTATTATTTAGTTTTTATTTGCTGTGATAAAGTACCATGATACTTACCTTTCCCCCTTAAAAACAGTGGAAGGAATAAGGAATGTGTCTGGCTCACAGATCCAGAGGGATAGGGTACATCCTGGTTGGGAAGGAATAACATGGCAGCTGGGCAGGAGCCGGCTGATCACATTTTCATCCACACACAGGAAGCAGGGAAGGCAAGCAAGGACGGGCATGGGAGGGCTCCAAGCCTTCAAAGCCCCAACCCCCCATGATGTGCTTCCTCCAGCAAGGTTCAGCCTCCTCAAGGTTCCACAGCCTTCCCCAAAAGAGCCACCTGCTGAGGACCAAGTATTCAAGCACATGAGCCTATGGAAGCCATTCTCATTCAAACTCACACAGCATTCTAGCTGCCTCTATGTGTAGCTTTCACCCCAACCCCAGCTGACAGGCAGTCCCTTCCATTGAAGTAGCTTTTCTAATAGGAAGGTTTGGGCCACTGCGGGGCTCTAAAATGATGGCTACTGAACCATCAATGTGGTAGCAAAATGAAACACAGGCATGTTTCTTCTACTTCCTCTAGTTTTTGAGGACTCTCCCTGGTTCCAATATGTGCTTTTTCCAGGGAGAAACAGTTGCCTCTTTTCCATTTTTCAGACTTAACTTATTTCTAACACCTAACATTTTCTTAATTATTTTTCTGTAACTATTTTATGTGTATGATTTTTTTTGCTTACATGTGTGACTGTCCACCACATACATACCTGGTACCTGTGGAGGTCAAAAGAAGCCATTGAATCCACTGGAACTGGAGTTACAGATTATTGTGAGCCACCGTGTGGGTGCTGGGAATTGAACCCTGGTCCTCTGCAAGGATGACTAGTACTCTTAACCACTGAGCCATCTCTCCAGGCCCAAAGACTTATTTTATACTTAAACATGTGTTGTCTAGGTGTCTGTGTGTGGGTTTATGCACATGAGTTCAGTTACTCACATAGTCTAGAGGTATTGGATCTCTGGAGTTGGAGTTACAGGCAGATGTAAGTGGCCTGATGTGGGTGCTGGGAATTGAACTTGGGTCCTTTGCAAGAGCAGTATGTGCTTCCTCACAGCTGCCTTTTTTGATTATCAGGCTGACCACATTTCACAGAAGATGGTTTGATACCTTGCCTAATTAAAAAAATTTGGGGGGGGGGGACAGAATCTCACAATGTAGTTCTGGTGTCACTATAGAGACAAGACTAGTTTTGAACTTGTAGAGATCCACCTGCCTCTGTCTCTCATGTGCTGGGCCTAGCTGTAACATGACAACCTTTTTACAGGCTACCTCTCACCCTTTCAGCTGCTCCTTGTGGCAATGGCCTCTGTGAATTGAAGGGTTTTGCTCCCCACCCCTCCCACCTCTGTGTGGAGGCTTGGGCCACACTCAGTAAAAGGTTCGTGCATATCTCTAAGAAAATTCTAAACGGAGGCTCTGGGGGCCAGAACTGACTCAGCTGTTTGCACCCTGTGCACTTGGGAAGCTGGCTTCTGGGACACCTTGATTCCACTGTGTGAATGGAGGTGAACCATTTGGAGAGCTACTGGACAACATGGAATGTACAAGAAGTGGCTGGCAGTGATGTCCCCTTAAAGGGCTAGAGAAGCCTTTCCAAAGGTCTCAAGGAAAGTGTGCTACTGCTGCTTTGGAACAACAAAAGAATCCCAACAACCTAAATGTCCTTTGATAGGATAATTGCTCAGTGTTAGTAGGGCACCAGTGTGAGACAGCAGACCTTTTACTTACGGCATGTTACGTCCTTCCTAAGTGTGATGTGGTATTTCAACATGCACACAGGAACTGGATGGAATGAGAGAGAGAATGCCAGCAAAGGAGAATGATCATCACTTGCAATGAGACCAAGAATCAGAACATGGAGAGAAGCAGAAGATTCAGTTGTGATACATTTTTTTTCATTTTTAGATGACATCATATGATATACACATCTTCATTAAATTATTCTATTTATCTTTTCATATGTTTGAAATATTTTATTTTTAAAAATCTTTTAGAAATAAAACAAGATGTTGGCCATCACATATTGGTCATTTATAAAAATGGAGATTTAAAAATCTTTTTAAAAACATTCACTTATTTATTTTGTGTTGGGTGCATGCCATGTAGTGGACATGGAGGTCAGAGGACAAAGGGGTGACTCTTTCACGCAGCCATCTTGCCAGTCCTAAAAAACAGAGATATCTTTTAGAACTAGAAACAAGAAACCATATTTCTCTCAGAAACTCTTGTGTTCTCTACTCATTAAGGAGGCTGTCTCCTTTTCCCTCTGCTTGCCAGGAAGCTCAGAAGCAAAGCTGAAGTATAGTTGTTAATCACCTTTTCAACTTCTGGTGCTTTGGAATCCACTAAGAGATAAGCCCCTGGGCAGGTCTAGAGGGCATTTCCAAGAAGGACCAGTTGAGGGGAGAAGATCCTGTCCCAGAGTGGGGACTGAGTTCCAACTGGTGGCTCAGAAATGGAGTTCCAAAGAAAAGGCCATGTTGCCTACATGCCCTCAGTCGGCTTCTCGGGGAGCACAGCTATGCCCTGTGGCTGCTGATGCTAGTCTTTGCTGATGTCACACTCCAGTTTCTCTGGTCTTCCAAGGTGGTCTGAAGACCATTGGCTCTGCAGAAGTCTTCCAAGACTGTAGCACCAGGTCTGTGGAGACATGCAGCCTGGAGGATTGAGTAGCTACCAGCTTCTCATCCTCTTCAGTGTGAGACACCGTTGTTGGACTACCCAGCCCTTATCATGTAAACTATCCTGGATCCGCTGTCATGTCTCTCTCTCCCTCTCTCTCTCCCTCTCTCTCTCTCTGTCTCTCTCTGTCTCTCTCTCTGTCTCTGTCTCTCTCTCTCTCTCTCTCTCTCTCTC
>CABHPR010156228.1:26043-38249 GCA_902168415.1 Peromyscus melanophrys
CTCTCTCTCTCTCTCTCTCACACACACACACACACACACACACACACACTCACACACACACACACACACAAGTTTCTCTAGAGAACCCTCCCTAATACAAATATGATGCTGCTCTATCTGGCTTTCCTTGGGTTGGACTTTCTGTCATGATGCGTCCATGTTTATTTGCTGTATTTTTTTTGTGTGTGTGGTATGAGAAGCTGTCTCATGTTGTTTGAAGACAAGCACCTCTAAGTGAACACCCGAAGCTCCTTTTTTTTAATGTTCTATTTTTCTCTCTGTTTACATAAACCCAGAATGCTCAGAGCCAAGTGGATGCCCATCTTCTCTTCCTTTGTGAACCTGTGTCTAGTGCAGTGTCTGGCATCATATTTGTGTTGATCAAATGAATTAACAAGTTCACAGGCTCCGGCTGGAACAGATTCTAATTTGTGCACATTTTAGAGGTGTCCACTTAGTCTTATTATAATGGTAACTTTGGAAAATCTTGCTGAATGTCATTTTGGATGATTTCCCTAAGGTTATTTTTCTGTGAGTAAAATCACATGGGTCAAAGGATGTTGGCATCCAATGGTTGTTGGAATGTCTTTCCAATACCTCTCCAAAAAGGCTTTTAGGCAATGTTTGTGTCTACGAGCAGTGCCGGAAGGATCACCTTACCCTAGCATTACCCGTGTTCCAGAAGTATTTTCTGTTGTTCTGTCTTGCTATTTAATAGATGGAAAATTCTAGCTTGATGGGGAGTTAATAATTGTGTTAGCTTTTTGTGGTGGACTCACTGGTTCTTTTGGATGACTCAACATTTCCAGCTTCATCATTGATTTTCCTTATTCAATTTAACCCAGCCCCCACCCAACGCCCAACCTCCAAACCTCTGTGCAATTTACTTTTGGAATCTACTGGGCTCCTAATTTCTCATAATTACCTTTATGATTCATGAATACTCACTAAACGTCTTCCTACTTCATTTACCTCATCTATAAAGTGGAAGTAACAATATGTACACCAAATGCCTACTGTAACACAAACATATTATTACCTCATGCCACATTGTAGGTACCCAGTCTCTTGAACATTGTAAGTATCACCTAGGTGAACAATGAATTCATTTCCTAGTCTTTGGGCATAAAGAGTAGTTTGTATGAATTATGGATCTTTTTTTTTTCACCTAGTAACTGCTATGATTAATGAAGGTGATGGTTTGTGTGTCTCCCAAAGGTTGTGACTAGAGACTTAGCGTGCAGAGTGACACTATTGGATGTATCCTACTTTGCTTTTTTGTTGCTGTTTGGCCAAAACCAACTTGAGGGAGGGAAGAGTTTATTTCACCTTATACTTCCAGGCAACGGTCCATCACTGAGGAAGTCAGGGCAAGAGTTTGCGGCAGGAAATGAAGCAGAGGCCATGCAGGAATGCTGCTCACTTGCTTGCTCCTCATGGCTTGTTCATCCTGCTTTCTTATACCACCAGGGGTGGCACCACCCACAATGGGCTGGACCCTCCCTATCAATCGCTAATTAAAATGCTCTGCGGGCTTGTCTACAGGCCAGTCAGATGGAGGGAGTCCCCCACCGGAGACTCCTTCAGATAACTCTGGCCTGGTAAGTTGACAGCTGAAGGTGACTAGAACAGGAGATGATGGAGACATGTGGAGACAGAGCCTTATGGGAAGTTCTTTAGATGACTGCAGTGTGTACGGAAGGAGGCAGTGAGGACTGGACCAACCTCACTTTCTCTTCCTCTGCTCTTGGAGGTTCTGTCACTTGCTAGCTCCTGATGCTTGCTGCTACCACTATCGTCCATGCACTGGATGCCATCAGTGCCATGAGGTGATGCAGTCAAGGGCTACGCTCTTGCTGGGCCTTGCAATGCTATTTGGACTTTGAACCTCCAAAACTGAAAACTTTAATAAAAAGAAAAGAAAAAGAAAAAAGCTTTTCTCTGTAGAAGTTAATTGCGTTGGGCATTTCTTTGTAGTAATGTAAAGCTTAATAAAATAGGAGCCTGTTTTGAAGCAAATGTGTACATTATTGACAGAGAGGTAGAATAGTGATTGAAAGAAAAGAGTACTGATTCAGGTGGGCTCCAAAGCACAAGGATTCTCAACCCTGATGTTTCCAGAACATTCTGTAGCTGGAATACCTGGCTCTTTCAATGTCTAACCACCGCGTTAATTTTACAGGTCACAGTGCTGCTCCTGAGCTCCCCTAGACAGTCCCTCAGGTCCTGTATGCAAATGTCTTGGGAGGAAATTTTTACCCAGTCTTGCATGGTTGCTTCTATTTCCTACTGAGGAAAGAAGTTCAATAAGGCAAAATGTCTTACCTAAGACCCCTACCAAACAATAGTGTGCAAAGTCCAAGCCAGGGTCAGAATTTAATTCTCGTCTCAAATCCTGTGCCATTGCCATTATTTCTGGGAAGAGGATCTGTATATATCCAGAACAGAGTCAGGATCCTATAGAGCATAGCAACAATCATTCCAAGTGACTCCAATCACAAAGCTTCATTTTTCCACGGGACCTTCAGCCTCCCCAAACAAAGATCCTCTCCATAATGTTATCACTACCATTAAATGTGTTGTACAGAAATGAGTTGTTTTACTGAATAGGGATTCCAAATAAAAGAATTGTACGACCTGAGTTTACTTCACTCTTAAATTATGTGATTGGTGTTACTCAGACTCTGTGGTTCAATGGTAACATTTCTTATCCACCCAGATCATTGGGAAGTAAAACTTAAAGAGCAGAACCATGAATACTGTGACAGACACAATTCAATATCACATCACATTCAAAGAAGAACTAGGTCTAGAGATACTGAACAAGATGAACCTCCACTTCCAAATTCTTACTGTAGATTGGCTTTTTCTTATTCAAGACAATATACGACTATCAGCACAGTAGAGTGGTTACGCTTAGGGTTTTGAACTGTTATGAGAAACTCTTATAAAAACTGTGTGTGTGTGTGTGTGTGTGTGTGTGTGTGTGTGTACAAGCATCTGTGTGCCATGGCCCGTTTGTGGAGGTCAAAGGACAATTCGAGAGTCAGTTCATGTCTTTCACCTTGTCTGAGACTGGATCTCTTGCTCTCCACTCTGTGTTGGAATGTCTGACTTACAAGCTTATGGGGGTTCTGTCTCTGCCTCCCACCTTACCACAGGAGCAATGGGGTTACAGTCATGCACTGTCATGCCTAGCTTTACATGTGTTGTGGGGATTCAAACTCAGGCCTTCACACACATGCACAGTAAATGCTTTACCCACTGAGCTATCTGACCAGCTCAAAGGGAATCTCTTTAATATAAGTAATGAATAAAGCCCTAGTGTAACCATGCTGAGACGAGGGTGATGACTCATAAGCTCATTTGCTTCCTGACTCAGGTCTCTTGGGAAAGAATATGGTTCCAAGGAAATGCAGGTCTTTATTCAAAACTTGTCACTTGTTTTAGCTACTTTCATTCCCTTCTCCCTCCAAAACAAACAAACAAAAAAAAAAGAAATCCAACAACAGTGCTATGGGAGTTAGACAGCGTGCTTGAGAATGACTGCGGAGGGTTGGAGGGGTGGCTCAGTGGTTAAGACCATTGGTTGTTCTCCTAGGGAAGGACCTAGGATCAGTTCCCAGCACCCACACGGTGGCTCACAACTACCTGTAACTCAAGTTCCAGGGGCTCTGATACCCTCTTCTGGTCTTGTGAGTATAAGGCTTGCAGTACATAGAAAACACATGCAGGCAAAACATTCATATACATTAAAAAGATAATTATCACCCTGAAAGTCTTTATCACCTAAATTATTCCACAGTGGAGCCTCTTTGTTGTGTTCGTCCACAGAAGAAACACGACAAAAGTTATTTCTGAAAAGAATGGCTGTAGATGAAAGGCTTAAAAGGAAGAATTGGGGGGCTTATTGTAAAAGATTCCCATTGCTCATCCTATGATTCAGTCTTAACCCACGTACTGTTCAGAACCAGAAGTGTATTTTAAAGATTAGCTTGTCATAACACGAGTGGAGTGGGCATCTTAAAACGTCAAAATTCATTCCAACTGAGACTTCTGAGAAGATGGGCTGAGTAATGAAATGTGCAGAGAACATTCTCTTCAGATGCTAATTCCCCAACAGCACCAAGAGAAAGGGAAACAGATCACTGAGTAATTACATCTGTTCTTGGTTTCCTGAGCAGGAGATTATTTGAAGGGCTACTGGTAAATGGAACAGCTCTTCTTGTCCTTTTCATTTATTTACCACCTTTCTCATCTTCTGCTATATCCAGGATAAAAATAAAAATAGGTAACTGTGTCAGTCAGGTCAGTCACAAGTAATTAAAAAAAAAAAAGGTCAATGAAAACTCAGCTCAAACCAAATGACTAAATCGTTAAGACTTATGTAACCAGAATTTTCAAGAGAAAACAGACTCCGTTTGTGTCTTAGTTAGGGTTTTATTGCTGTGAAGAGACACCGCGACCCTGTCAACTCTTATAAAGGAAAACACTTAATTGGGGCTGGCTTACAGTTCAGAGGTTTAGTCCATTGTCATGATGGCAAGAAACAATGGTGGCGCACAGGCAGACACGGTACTGGAGAAGGAGCTGAGAGTTCTACATCTGGATTGGCCAAGCAGCAGGAAGAAGAGAGACACACTGGGCCTGGCTTGAACATCTGAAACCTCAAAGCCCACCCCCAGTGACACACTTCCTCCAACAAGGTCACACCTACTCCACCATGGCTACACTCCTAAAATAGTGCCACTCCTTATGAGCCTATGGGGGCCATTTTCATTCAAACCACCACAGTTTGATTCAGGAACTCAAAGAATACAAGTGTAAGTATGGGTGACTGTCATTTGGGTCTTATTTCTTCCACATTGGTCTCATTCTGAGATAAGCTGTCTATGAAAGTAAGGACATTGCCCGCACCTGGCTTCCCATCTAGCAGTGTGAGCATTTGAGAGCAGATGGGGGAGATTCCACTGGATCTTTCCAAGCACATCCAAAGTAGTCCTGGGGCTCCTGTGTAATAACTTGGGTTGTATCCCCAAAGGGATTAGATTTTGTTAATGGCAAGGCATGAGTGTCAACCATAATTGATGGGAGCAGGCCAAGGAGGTAAAGTCAGCCCTATGTAATGTATGTGACCCAAAAGCAGGGGAGGGGAGCCATGTTTGAGATTACTGGAAGAAGAGATGGGCAGGCAAATGCAGTCGATGTTTATGGCAAGGTGCTCCCCCCAGACCCACAGCTGATGCTTCTTTCTTATGGTTTTGCTTCTGGGGACCAAAGGGATTCTGGAGGCCTCTCTGTCCCTTCTCAACAATCTCTGTCCAGCCTCCATTTTAATCAAGACATAGATTTCCTTGCTTGTTTCTCCGCTGGCTTCATCACGGCTCATTCAGTCTACAAAGGAACCATTTTCCCTAACCTGCCTGGGGTGCACCACATTCAGTTTGAGAGGAGCGTGTCTAAGCAGGGAGTAAAGCAAAGGGGGAAAGATCCTCGCTACCAACATGTAACAGGATTTCAGATTCCATTTCCTTTGCTCAGAAAATCTAACTCCTCCATCATCTGAAGCAAGTGTGAGAGAGTGTAAGTGGCTGAAAAACCTGGTAGTGTTTACTTTTGTTTACAGTCTGGGGGCTTTCAGGAGTGGCCTAATTGACATGGAAACACATTTCTTAGATTTGAAAGAATTACATTATTTTAAGGAATATCAGAGCTCAAATCCAAATCAGACACTTGGAAGAGATGAATTAAGAGAGACTATTATTTTATTCCTAAGGAAGTTCCAAGGAGTTGACATTCTGGAGTCTGGAAATTGAACACACATTGATGAATTTTGGTATCCGTTTAGCACCTAGCTCATGTTTTCCTACAAAGCAGAAGTGAGCTCATGGTTCAGCTGCACATCTGTTGAATCCCTGCTGGTTTAAATGTTTGGGAGCAGGGCTGAATTCACAGTGAAGGTGGTAAGGCATCTCTCTTATTTGGAAACTGAACACAAATTCTCTCAGTTCACAATTTTTTCATTTATTTTCAACACAGCTCCCAAGATTGTCATGCAGATGTCAAGTCCTGTCTCCCAGAGCAAAGGGTGAACTTGGCAGGGGCTGGCAGATTGAGCCGAAGATACTCTTAAAATTGAGCTGAGCAAGACCCAATCACTGGGATAACACGGGATGGGATTGGAGTGATGACAGCCTCTAGCAACTGACTCACGCGGTGAGTCATCGTGCTGAACTGTGCACTTTCCTCATCCCTAGAAATCTGCACTAAAATCCTCTTAGTGCTTGCCCAATGCAAATGGAAATGTCTGACAGGCTGACTCTACACCTACTTTATATGCTAGATGGAGACTCTGCAGCACCAGAGGAGTGTGCCAGCATCCCGAGGCAGCAAAATAATGAGACAAGCAGAGACTGACTCTCAGCAGTCTTCTCCAGCTCCTTATCCCGTATTTACCCCTATCTCTCAAAGGCCAGGCATTTCCTGCTCTGCCCCGTTCCAATCACGTTTTAGGATCCTGATAGGACATAGCAGCTCTGCCATTGGGTGACACCATATGCTTTAAAATGCTCTTGACTTCCTCGCTCCCTTCTGTATACCACGCCAGTCAATTCTCTAAATATTTCCCCATTGAGCCTTGATAGGTGGCAGATATTATTTATATAAAGATGGGATAAAAATGGCTTTGAACCCTGTAATAGTAGTTGACTGTGAGACACATGGCATCAGTGAGTTAATTGATGGAAGCCTGATGGATCTCGGCACTCAGGACCTTGGTAGCTGCTATTTGGAAAAGCATCAGAACAGTAGAAAGTGCTAGCTTGGAAATATATTTTGTTTTCTGTTTATTTTATTTATTCATTTTTTAATTTGCTCCTTTTGAAACATAACCCCTGAAGAAGCAAGAACTAATGCACTCCTTTCTTTGTATATGACCCTCTGTTAGGGTTTTCCAAATATTTATTTATTTTTGTTTCATGTATATGGATGGATGTTTTGCCTGCGTGTATGTATGTGCACAGTGTGGTTGCAGTACCTGAAGAGGCCAGAAGAGGGTGTCAGATGCCCCTGCAGCTGGAATTGGAGATGGTTGTGAGCTACCAGGTAGATGCTGGGAACCAAACCCCAGTCCTCTGGAAAAGTAGTTAATACCCTTACCACTGACTCTCTCCAGCCACTGTTTTTATTTGTTTGTTTGGTTGGGGTTTTTTTTGTTATTTGTTTGTTTGTTTTTATGTTGAGTAGCCATCTCTCCACTTTCCCAGTCATTCCCAGCATAGACATCCCTCCTCACACTCCATGTGCTTTGTTTGGTGGTAACCTGAACTACTCTTGGTCCACAGCACAGTCATCTGTGGGACCTTGGCTACAACTAGAAAAGAGGGAAGATTTCTTGACTTAGAACAGAAATGGGATGATCCTGGATTTTCATGATGTAGGGAGAGCTGCAGGCCTAAGACATGACTGTCTAGCAACACCAGAAGAAGTGTGAGGAACATGTCTCCTTCAGGATTGTCCACCAGCCACACAAACGATCCATGTTTATTTCTGACTAGGTCAAGATCTCAAACTTGAATATGTAAGGCTTGCTACCAGATTCACTCATAAAATGTACCGTAAATGTTGAAAGCAACCATTTATGGATACTGTTTTTTTTTAAACTACTGAAATGTATGAACCGGCACGGAAGTAAAAGCCTTGTTAATTTGCTCTTGTTCCTTGGGCAGGGGTGGCTGCAAGAATCCTACCATTGCCTTCTGGAGAGAAAAGATTCTATTAGTAAAGGTTTAAAGCTGAAGGAGCAATCTCTAAATCAGTCATTTTCCAGCTATCTTTCCTTTTGTGTGTTTGAGTCTTCCTCACAGTTACTGTCTGTTCAATCAATCGGATCGACGGCAGAATGAATTTGGTTTGCATATTAAATGGCCTACCATTAGGTTTTATACGGTTGTTACATCATGTTTTCTCCCAAGGGGCTTTTTAAACTATAGTGAACTGATGAGACCCACGAGTTAGAGAATTGATTAATATGGCAAATGAAAAGTAAAGATTCGCTATTAGAGACTACATCAAATAGAACTGGGGAGGGATGAACTGTGATTGACGACCATGATCTGAGTAGCAAAGACCGTGTCTAAAGAGGAAGATCAAATATGGCAGGATCTCAAAATACCACTTACCAGACATGTTGATGTCAAATCTTCATCGTCATTGTTGGGAACATTCTCTTATGTTAATGGCTAAGTGCCAGGGGCTCTTTACTCCTGTCCATGTGTCTAGCAACCCATACATCTGTCATTATCTGTTTTATTTACCTATGGCTATCTTTGGATAGAAATGGATGTAGACATAGATATCTATGGAGACACATAAATAATGGTAGATAGATATCCTAACTATGTGTTAGCATTTACTTGTTCTCTCTCTACTTAGAAACCGATATAGAAGCTATATAATGGGAAATCATATGAACTTTTAGATGAGCATTGCATCCTTAGTAAAGGAAGCTATGAGCATTGAGTTTCCTCACGAACTAGTACAGGGACAAAAATGTATACTAAATATTTTAGATAATGTTCCAGTGTGTAATTCTGAAGTTAACCATAAACCAAGTGACTATGTCACATTAGTTCCTCTTTTAGATAGCTCTTGGGACAGTGATTTAATAACATTAAACTAGACTTTTAAACTTATTCTCTTTGAGTATTTCATATATACATATAATATATTTTGATTATATTCACCACTTCTTCCCCTAATTCCCCCCAGAATACAGAACACCCTACCTTGACCTTGTTCATCTGCTAACTTCATGTTCTCTCTCTCTCTGTCTCTCTCTCTGTCTTTCTCTGTCTCTCTCTGTCTCTTTCTCTCTCTCTGTCTCTCTGTCTCTCTGTCTCTCTCTCTCTCTCTCTCTCTCTCTCTCTCTCTCTCTCTCTCTCTCTCTCCCTCTCTCTCTCTCTCTCTCTGTGTGTGTGTCTCTCTCTCCCCTAGTGCTAACTGTATGCACATGGATAGAGAGCCATCCAAAGTGATTAAAGCCCTCGTAATTATAGAGTATTATCCACAAACAATAATTGCTTGTAGATTACCAAATTGTTCTAAGTGAACATAATCAAAAAAATACTTAAAAGAAATGATGCATAAATAGTCTTCAAGTTCTAACCCTGCAACCTCCCTTCCCTGGAGCTGTGTTCTTTAGCAGAAATCTGTCTTTACCATGACCTTCTGTGAAACATGAGAAGCCCAGGTGCCCAGAAGTTGGAATGAGAAGTATTTCCATTAAAAAAGTAAATTCACTTGATCTTCCTGCCGTGCTTGGAATTTTCTGAGGTGGAGGCTTTCTGTCACCTCGTCCAGTTTAATCCCCATCAAGCGAAGTGAGAGCACAATCCTCTATTTTCTTTTGCTGCTGATGCTGAGGACTGGTGGTTTCTTTCATTTTCCTTCTGATTTGATTTGTTGGGCTGCAGCGGTAGTTTTTCGGATGGTTAGATCAGCCTGCAAGCCTAGATTCCACCAGAGTAAAGGAACCGAGGCCAGGCAGCTGACCGGGGCCATCTGTATTAAGCTGTAGCGTCTCCAGGTGAAGACGGCTCAAAGTTGAAGAGGCTCTTAGACAGCTAATAAAAAGAGCCATGCCCTTTCTTAGCAAACAGGAGAAAAACAGCAATCACAGGACGGCATCGTCTCTGTCTGCTTCTGTCATTTCTAGACCGAGGTGCCAAATTGCTTTACCGAGGAAAGTCGCTTAGCAGTCTTGCCAGCTCTCTACTACTCATCTCCCCACTTTTCTGCTCCACTCTGCCCTGACCTCATTGCTTCCCTCAAAGTTAGAAAACTCAGGGACACTCAAGGACTAAAAGACACTTAGAGGTCACATAGCCAACACAATGTGTAGTCAGAAAGTTTCTCCGGTCCTTCCCGGCCCCATGGTCCTACAGACACTTATAAAATAATCACTCAGTAAATATTAATTACAAACTGTATGGCCAATGGCTTAAGTTTCTTGCTAGGTAGCTCTATCATCTTAAATTAACCCATTTCTATTAATCTATGTTTTTGCCACATGTTCCATGACTTACCAGTCTGCTGGCATGTTGCTACTTGGGTGGCAGGCTGGCGTCTCCCCATACTCTGCCTTTCTCTTTCCTGTCTCTCTCCTTGGATTTCCCACCTGCCTCTAAGCTGCTTTGCCATAGGCCAAAGCAGCTTATTTATTAACTAATGGGAACAACATATATTCACAGCATACAGGAAAACATCACACAGCAACAAAGCACACGGTCTGTCCACGGTACCTCAAACTCGCCTTCCCAACCCATGTCATCCACCAAGACTAGCCAGACATGACTAAAGAAGCCACTCAGAAATATTTCATAGCTTCTGATTTATGCCTCATCTCAAACCATTTCTTCCCATTTAATAGGCTGGAATCATACTCATCCTTCTAATGTAGTTACTTTGCTCAGGAAACATAGACAAGTTTCTCACATTGCCTGCTCCCTTCCCTGAGCTGTACTGGGTATTGGACATAGGGCCATGCACAAGCTAGGCAAACCCTCTATTTATGAGCTGTTCATGTAGCCCCACCTCCTTCACCTTATTTCACACCTTGAGGCAGGGTCTTGCCAAGCTGTCTAGGCAGGTCTTGAACTTGCTTTGTAGCTCAGGCAGGCCTTAAAGTTTTGATCCTTTTGCCTTACCTCTGAGCAGCTGTGCCCATGGACATTTTCAAAGTTCCTGTTAGCACATGTGTTGAATTAAACCTAGGTCTGTATGTCATACATATCATCTCTCTACTAGATGGATAAATCTATCTAAGAATGAGTACATGGCTTCTGTCTTTTAGCCCTATAAGTTTGCCTTCAAAATATGAGATCAGCTCACGGTGTGTCTTCTATGTTGAGAATGAGCCAGTGATCTTTTCTTTATCTCCTCCATTTCTTCTCAATGTTCACATCTGGGCCTCCTTTTTCATCTTTTAGTGCTATGGAATTTTTCTTCTCTATTTCCACCCTTTCTTTCCATTTCTCCCTCATCCTCCCCACCACCCCATGCTGGGGTGGAATTTCAACCCTCATACCTGCTAAGCAAACACTCTCCCACTGAGCACTTCTATATAGTGGGAACTATACAGTGGGGAACTTAGACCAACTGTGTAAGTTTTCAGTTGCTTCCAATAGGCAGACCCAGCAAACTCCTCTAAGAGAGACAAAGATGTCAAGTTTTTTAAGGATTTCAACTTTAGTTTTGATTCCACTTTTTTCTCTACTTTTCAATTTTTATATCTCCTTATGTCTTATATGAAATGTGTATTCCTAATTAGTTTAAATATTGATATGTTTGTTTTATTTTATAATGCACATAATAATTTGAACATAATAGTATGGTTCTAGTTAAAATGCTGGAAGGGGTCTGGCATTTCTTTGCTTTTTTTTTTTAAACATTTTGATAAATGCCAATCAGCTTTTTATTAACAATGAGAGCAGTACATTTTCACAATGCACAGGATTATTCCACAGCATATATATACTATTCATATATATATAATGACATAAATATATTATGTATATACATTAAACTCATAGCTAATAGTATTTCCCTAAAGAAAAAAAAGGATCAGTTTTAATGTGTGTAAGGTAATCTCTTTATTTCCTATCAGCAGGAAAAGTAAAAATGTTCCTCCCTTCCCCCATAGACAAACATGTACACATCCTGAAGGAAGAAATCCAAAATTTGAAAAGAAAGAGATCTGAGGGAGAGGCTTACAACATGTTGGTCACCAAATGCGGTGGTTTGAGTCCTCCACAGGGCTCATTTGGTTGAACACCTGTTCTCCACTTGGTGGCGCTGTTTGGGGAGGTTATGGAACCTTTAAGAGGTGGAGCCTTACTAGAGGAAGTATGTCACTGAGGGCAAACTTTGAGTTTTTTAGCCTGTTCCCACTTCCTGTTCTCTCTCTTTCTCCCTCCCCCCTCCTCTTTCTGGCTTTCTCTCTCTGCTTCCTGTGCACAGAAAACATGTGATCTCTTTGCTTCTTAACTGCCGGGCAGGCCTCAGGCTTCTGCTGGCACCCTGTCCTGCCATGATGGATTCTCTCCCCTGGAACTGTAAGCTAAAATAAACCCTTTCTTCTGTAAGTTGCATTTGTTCAGGTTATTTATTTATTTATTTATTTATTTATTTATTTATTTATTTATTTA
>CABHPR010156229.1:14399-30743 GCA_902168415.1 Peromyscus melanophrys
TCTCTCTCTCTCTCTCTCTCTCTCTCTCTCTCTCTCTCTCTCTCTCTCTCTCTCACACACACACACACACACACACACACACACAGGACACCAGTGGATTTTCAACTTTACATTTTCAATTGTCACATGAAGGAGAAGAATCAGACCCCATGGAATTAATTTCAGTAATAATTTCATTGAACTATCAGCCTTTCATAGCTGTGGGTTCTGTACCCGTGGAGCAGCTACAAAGTACTCAGGAAATGATTAAGTCTGGACTGAAGCATGCAGACTCTGTCCTGGCTGCTACTCCCTGAACCATACAGCAGGACCACTGTTTACATGGCATTTACATGACATTTACATAACATTTACATAGCATTTACATAGCATTTACATAGCATCGGGTATTAAGAGCCCTCTAAAATCTGGCTGGTGAGGGTGTGTGAGATTGTTTGCAAATGATAGACAAGAGTCCTTAGATTCAGACATCTCTGGGCCGTCCTGGAACAAATCCTTCACAGGCACCTAGGGGTGACTGTACATCCAAAATATTATTTTGATAGACAAGGAAGCTGAGGCAGGAGGATTTCAAGTTGGAAACTAGTGTGGGCCACATAGTGAACAACCTTGTCTCAAAGAAGAAGAGAGGGAGGTGGGGAGAGGAGGGGAGGTGGGGAAGAGAGGAGAGGTGGCTGGCGGAACTGGGGGAGAGGAAGTGATGGTTTATGGTTTAATAGGTTCTGGGCTTTGGTGAGAGGAGACCCGGGCGGTAGTGAGAGCTGTCCACAGTGTGAACGTGCTTGTGTGAAATCTCACACAAGTGATCGGGGGAGGAGCTTTCCCATTACATCTCTTCCTGAGGGGGTGGATGTTTTAACAGCAACAGTTTGTTAAGGATAAAGAGTGGCGCAGTGGGCGGAGCGACTATCGCTTCCTCATAGAAAAAGTGGAAATCTTAGGTTAGGAGAATCTCACCAGAATGTTCTCATGGCAGGATGACGGCCAGAAGGGTTCCTGTGGGTGGAGCCGGGAGGGTTAGACTCTGGACAGGGTGCAAACTCAAGGTGGGCTCTCGGATTGGGGACCATGGCCCCCTCGCTGTGAAAACATACCTGCGGCAGCTGGGGCAAAAGTGGGGAGGGGCGCTTCAGAGCAGTCTTGGGAGTTCGTCTGAGCATCAGTACTGTCACACCCTGCACCAGTCCCGTGGTCCAGGGTCCGTGGTCCTGAATGCTAACGTCCTGCTGAAGGGCAGAGGAGGTGGGGTTTCCCAGCAGCTGGGACCGGTTTTCCACTCATGCCATTTTCTAGGCATCATCATGGTCCTGAATGCTAAGGTCCTGCTGAAGTGCAGAGGAGGTGGGGTTTCCAGGCAGCTGGGACCAGTTTCCCACTCATGCTGTTTTCTAGACACCATCATGTTCTCGGATGCAGACTCAGTGCCTCCATCAGACCAGGGCAGAGCCAAACTGTCAGCACAGGAGGCCAGCAGGGAGGGCAACAGAAAAGACACAGGGTCAAGACCTTGTCCGCTCTGGTGCCACCAGTCTCCAGTTGTATGTGAGTGGTTTCCGCAGCTACAAAGCCTGTTGTTTCCTGGTACTGTAATGGAGTCCCTGAGGCTGGGCACTTCATTTTTGCGACAAGATCTCAAGATGTAGCTGGGGATGACCTTGAACTCCCAGCCTGGCCTACATAGCAAGACACTCAAAACATAAAAATAGGGACTTGTGAGCTCGCTCAATGGTTAGAGCTTCCTGCCCCTGTAGAGGACCCAGGCTCAGTCCCCAGCATGCACACCAGGCAGATTGCAGCTCTAGTTCCAGGAGATCCCATGCTCTGTGGCCTCTGTGAGCACCTGCATGCAGGTATTGCACGTAAACTCCTGCAGGGGCACCCATACATATGCATAAACAAATCTTCAAGATAATAGTAGAAAAATCCCAATATCCCCCTTCCTCCTCCTAATATTTCATACGTAATCACTGCTGTTCTTGGTGGTGCCCAAAGGACAAACTTGTAATAAAGTAACAGGAAATGCATTAAGGAGCAAAGACAGTTTTAGAGATGAGTGAACTTGGGGTTTGGCCGTGGGGAAACACTTTTGTATTGCCGCCCCACCCACCACCTCCGTCACCACTACCAAAAGCAAAGAAGAGCCATCCAGACGGAGGGGGGCACATACCTGTCATCCCCAAACTAGGGTGACTGAAGCCGAAGGGCAGGATGATGGTAAGTTCAAAGCCAGTCCGAGCCACATAGGAAGACCATGTCTCAACAGCAAGGTCGACCTGAGGTGGAGGTCAGCCAGTGAGGTCAGTGCCTCAGACTTGTCCCTGCAGGCCAGGAACGGCCACTGAAGCTAGAGTACAGGCCTTATTCCACACCCTTGGACTCTCAGGATGCTAGAGTACGGGCCTTACTCCACACCCCTTTCTGCCCTTCCTTAGGTTTCCCGGGGATTTAAAAAACATCTCTCTCCATGTTCACTATGAGTTTCCCAGTGATGGAGGAAGCAGGTAGGAGCCTTGCTGGCCCCTTGCTCAGAGCCTTGCTCAGAGCCCAGCAAGAAGAGCGGAGAGAAGCCAGTGCCCAACAGCCTGGCTCCGACCCTAGTGCCATACTCTAGCTGAGGCAGCATGAGCAGGTGACTCCACCTCTCTGTGCCGAGGCACCCTCAGCTTGGATGGGATAAGCTTTATACCTGCTTCCTCCTCCCTAGAACCTTCGGGGAAGATGGGACGAGTTGAGCTGAACAAAGTAAATAGCGCAGGGTTGGAATGGCAGAAGGAGCCAAGATGTTTTTACTGCTGTTCAAATTATGAATGGGATGTTGGATTGCAGAGCCAACGCGTGGGCCATGGACCAGGACCAGTTTGGGAACTCTCTGTTGTCTGCCTGCAGTGAGACAAATAGAGTGACTGATCAAGCGAGAAATTCGCAATGCAGAGTCCTAGACGGCACATTGTGTCTGCAGCGTGCTTGACTATGAACAGGTGGAATGGGTTTGCATCCTTCCTAATGATGGGTGCAATAGGTTTGCAGCTTATAGGATCACATACAGGCAAATGAAATTGTAACCCGCCTGGCACAGACAGATGCAATGGCCGACATCGTGTCTGGTCATGCACAGGTGCCACGGGTTTGCACCCTGAGTAGCTCCAGTGTGCAGCATGGATTGGTTGACAGCATTCCCTGCAGCCAGGTGGCCTAGCTGCACATCCACCCATGTCCCTTGCTGTCGACTCTTCAGCCAACCTATGCAGATCTCGTCTGCTGGACCCGGGATCTGAGGGCCTGAAAGAAGGGGGCAGACTAAGTCTAATGCTGTAGACAGCCTTACCTCAGTTTCAATGGACTTTTATATAGAAATGTAACAAAGAAAACAATGATCCAAGGAAGGTTGTCTGAGTCCAGAAAAACATGTAAATAAACACCAGTAAGCACTTGCTAAATATCAACAGAGCAGCCCTTTCCCAGAACTTTCTCGGGACAGACAATTTAAACACAATTGTCTGGCACATACTGTAGACTATATCTGGGGAAGCATGAAAGCCAGGCAGAGGCCATATCCAGATTCAGGGCACACTGTGGACAGCACTCAGCATGTCCTTTCACTAGATGGGGTTCTACAGCTGTGTTCTGACATCTAACAAGAATAAACATGTCTTATCAATTGAATGTAAATGTTCGTCCCAGGAGGCACAAAATCACGTCCAAGAACAATCCAGGGAACAAAATACACTTGAGGTAAAAGGCCCTCTGCCTGTTCTCCTGGAGCCTCTCTCACGGTTCCAAAAGGCATTGTTCACCATGTGTCATCCTTTTAACCGTGTTCAGACACTTGCCAGTTGCATGACTCAACCATGTGCCTCAGTTTCCTTATCTGAAAAATGGGGGTAGAGGACAGTACAGGCCTCAAGGGTTCTGTTACCACTGTCACCACGGCACGGCAGGGTCTGTAGTACATCTGTGATCATCCAGGCCTAGCAGCTAAGCTGGGGGAAAGGAGTGAGCCCTGATTTGCTGATGGCGCTGAGTTAACTTGATGAGCTTAGATGTGAATGCAAGTCTCTCTGGTTCTGAATGTCCTTGTACAGTTATCTTGTGACATGAAGCTTCAGCCATCATCTCTGAAGTGGAGCTAAGCCATGCTCACTACAGAGCCCCTTATGGTGGGAGGGTTAATGAGATCCACGAAGGAAGGACCTCAGTGTAGGGCACAGGGCTTTCCCCTCCATGCCTCCTCTCGTCCCTCCTTTCTATGAAGACTTTTGGATACATAAAACTAAAGGGGAGGGGGGCAAGATGGGGAGGGGGCGGGACGGGGAGGGGGCACTCAGTAGGTAAAACACAAGGACCCGTGTTTGATTTCCAGAACCCTAGCACCGAGGAGGTGGAGGCAGGGGCACCCCCCTGGGACTCGTTAGCCAGCCAGCCTAACCTGGTTGCTGAGTTCCAGGTCAGCAAGTGATCCTGTGTCAACAAAAAGGAAAAGAACAAAGGTGTCTAGGCTTCTGAGGAACACCTGAAGATGACCTCTGACCTCCACATACATGCAGGTTCTCGTCTGTACACACATATGCACCTGGACACACATGAATACATACAACAGAATGCAAACGGAGGGGACCTTTATGATGCTCCAGGCCGATTTTGTCATTTAATCCCCAAGGGAACTAAGGCTTGGAGAGACTGAGAGTCCCATCTAAGGTCACAGGGCCAGTCAGTAGTAGATGGAGAAGCAGGTGTGACACCAAAGTCGGTGTGCTTTCTGGTGGTGGTATTTGTGAGGCCCCCTCGTGAGGGAAAGCTGATAGGAACTGATTCTCTGAACACTCCCACAGCCTCATATTCCTGAAGCCCAACCTGGAGACCCTGGATTTCTTTGACCTGCTATGGATCGTGGGGATCGCGGACTTTGTGCTGAAGTACATCACCATCGCCCTCAAGTGCCTCATCGTGGCCCTGCCTAAAATCATCCTGGCCGTCAAGTCCAAGGTAAGCGCTGGCTGCTGCCACACAAGGCCCTAGTCACTGAGCCAACCTGGGGTTCCAGGCACCTCCCAGAGGAGGAGAAAACTGGAGCAGAGCTAATGCAATGCCCGCCTTCTGCCCACCATGATATCCCTGCATCTGCACCCCTCAGTACGTTTTCTTCAAAGCTTTCCTTGATAGAGTTTTCATCTGATTTTACCTGAGGGAGGGAAGCAAAGCCTGTCCATATGCCTGGGTCATATGCATCTCTCAGAAAAGGGTGATAGAGCGTTTGACTCTGTACATTCCACGAACTCTTTCTGTAAATGTGATTGATTCTCAGAGGGGAAAGGGCTCTGCAATCGATTAGTAATGCCTGCCACGGGCAAAGGCAGGAAGCGGGAGCAGTGATGCTTTGCAGTGTGCAGCAAGGGAAATGCTTCAGGGTGGAGAGTTCTTGAGGAATGGCCTTTAGAACTCAGAGGACTGCCACTGTCCCTCACGCCGAGGACAACAGGTTGAACTGGCCCTCAGTCTTGAATGACAACTGACCCAACTCACTAGGGGTCAATCTTTGAGCAGCATCCTTCCTCTGTCCACCATGCACTGACTTGGGTGAACCCCAGCTCTAAGATGTTGAGGTTTTCTTGGATAAGGCCATATCTCTGTGCCCTAAAGCAAGGCCAGGAAGCATCAAGACAGAGAGCCAGGGAAGTCAGGAGAGGAGCCACTAGGCACAAAGGAGCCCTGATCCACCTCTCCAGACTTGCCTAGACTATAATAACCATGGCCTGTCTAGTGCATGCCATGTTCCTATAGGCACCATGAACTTCACCCCAAAAAATCAGCATGGCCAGTGGATAGGCACAAGGGCTTCAACCTCAGGCACATTAGTGTCTGGACCCAGTCGGATTCCTCCCTGTCTGTGTGATGCTGGGTAGATAACAGAACCTCTCTGAGCTCCTCACCTGTCCACCGCTGGAGATCATGCCTCCCACAAAAAGGGCTGACCTTGTGGGAACGAGAAAGTGCTTTGCCTGAGCCCGGTGCATAGGAAATCGCACACGGAGTCCTTTGTGGCACAAGTTCATTGTCCTCCATCCAAAATGCTTGGATCCCAGGTTGTTTTTTTCAGTTCTTAGACTTCTGCATATTCACAATGAGGTATGTTGAGAATGTGATCTGGGCATAAATGTGGAACTCACCTGTCTCGCCCACATGGCGAGAAGGTGGCATCAGGCAGTGTTGTTGGCACACCTGCCTTCCATTGCAGTGTGTCAAGGGAGGTCAGGGTGGAATTTTCCCCTTGTGTGTGTCTTTATGTCTGAGCTCAAACAGTTGCAGATTTCTGGGCCTTTGGGATGTTGTAGTTTTGGGTTGAGGTGCTCCACCTGCACCAATATGACTTAATCTTCATGACACCTAATCCAGGGGCTTTTCCTGATGTTGCGGAATCCTGGCCAGGTGCCTGTTTCTCAGACTTCATGTTCACCGTATGATGGCTTTGTGCTGACCCAGGGTTTGGAGGCTCCTACTTCCTGTCTCCTCCAAGCTCTAATATGTCCAGTGAGTGAGAATTCATGCGTCATATTGTCTGCCTCATAGGCCACTTTGTACAGGAATACAGGCCTCGGCCAGCCACCTGCAGGCACAGGGCATTTCACCTTTGTGATCCTCCTCTTGTCCCACAGCCAAGCATGGAGCCCAGCAGTGCAGGCTGGGGCTGAGGCTGGCAGACACAGCTGTGCCCCCTCCCTCCGCTCACCCGAGCACCTGTCCCTGCTGGAGCCTCCTGGCTCTACATAGTCTTCAGGGTCAGCCTGGAAGGTGGGAGAGGCAGAATCCCGACCAGAGCTTGTGGTTGGTGCTGAATGACTCCTGAGAACAGACTGTCAGTGGAGATCATTTTTCCTGCCCATTCTGGCTGCTGTCAGGAGTGATAACCATCAACCACCTGTAGGGCACTTAACATTTGCTGGTTGTAGACTTGATTTCGCCATGACTATCACCCCTTCGTAAGTCACCCCTGTGGTGACTGTGACACTGGGTAGCTTGGTCACTTGCCCAGAACTACAGTCAGAAGCTGAAGAGCAATCAGGACTGTTCCTGTGACTTCCAAGTATCTGAGCGTGGAAGTCACCCCCAAGACTGAGCACTATGGCCCTCTACTGTGGGTGGGCAAAAACGCTGTGCCCACATGACACCAGAGGCAGGAGGCCTTCCCAGCGGCTGGCTCATGGTCCGTCAAGTGTGATGACACAGTTGTGCCCACTGTCATGTGCCTTGTCCTCTTGGAACGCTCCCGTTCTTGTCCCTGGGAGAGGGGTCTGGTCTGTCATGTTCCCCTTTTGGATCAGCCCCCATGTAGCTTAAGGGATGGCCAGTGAGTGAGTTTCATGCTGGGCACATGTGCCCCTCCTCCCCGCCCCCGCCATCCATCTGGCTGCCAGCAAGGGAAGTCTGGACTATGGCCACTTGAGGAAGGCTTTCCCAGCACAGAAGGTCCCCAGCCTGGGCGTCTTCTAGCTGCTCTGGATCTCTGATCATGACCCTCCATGAGACCATGGCTTATGTTTACAACCTGGGAATGACCTTGAACACTGTACCTTGCTTCTTCCTGGCAGCCATCGACTTCTGTCTATTTTGTATCTTAATTGACTCTAAAGTTGAGCCTCCTACGGTTTCACTGCTGTACCCTAAACTCTGCTGCCATGAAACCAAAGTGGCCTCTCTCAGTTTCTCCTCTCTGACCTCCTTGTTCTGTTCCTTGTGATCAGAGCGGTCTTTTCAGACAACCTATGTGATGGATGGCTCATCCCATCACTTCTCTTTGCTTCCCTACATCTAAAACTCCCTGTCCCTAGAAGGGAGTGAACGCATCTAGCTTATTTGTTGTTGGACCACAGCATCTCTATGCATTCAGAAATATGGTGTACACATGGGTGCATGTGTGCGTGTGTGTGCGTGTGTGTGTGTGTGTGTGCGTGTGTGTGTGTGTGTGTGTGTCTGTGTGTGTGTGTGTCTGTGTGTGTGTGTCTGTGTGTGTGTGCGTGTGTGCGCGCGTGTGTGTGTGTGTGTCTGTGTGTGTGTGCGTGTGTGCGTGTGCGTGTGTGTGTGTGTGTCTGTGTGTGTGTCTGTGTGTGTGTGTGTGTTAGAATGGATGCATATATAAATATACGTGGATGGATGAATTAGATGAATGGGAGTGTAATAGGTGAATGGATCGTTTATGGTAGGCGAGTATATGCATGAGAGGAAGGGAAAAGATGAATGAATGGATTAATGGATGGATAGATGGATAAAGGGGTAGATGAGAAGATGGATAGGTGGATGGGCAAAAGGAAGGATGAGTGGGTGGGTGGGTGGATGGAAAGAAGGTGAATGAACTGGTTGGATGGACAGGTAGATGAGAAGGTGGAAGGAAGGAAGGAAGGAAGGAAGGAAGGAAGGAAGGAAGGAAGGAAGGAAGGAAGGAAGGAAGGAAGGGAGGGTAGATGGATGGGTGGATGTATAGATGGACAGGTAAGAGGATGAATGAATAGAGGCTCTAGCCAGCCATCTTCTCACTTCTTCTACTCATGACAGCAAAGCCAGGATTCCATCCTCAGCTCGATTTTCTTAGGTGTGCAGATGTCCAAGCAAGGTGGTCGTGAAAACAGAAATGCACAAAGTAATGTTCCCTCTGTGCCATAAAAGGCCGTGGGAACTCTGGAAGGACTCTGGAGGCCCAGCCGACAGTCATGATGGCCGAGCACTACCAAGCGATCACCAGGAGCCAGGCATGGGATCCAGCAAGCTGTTTGTTCCAGAACTCTACAGAGAGGCTGCTGGGGTGGGCGGAGGCGAAGGCACAGGGGCATCTCAGGCAAACGGTGGACAAAGCCCTTCCCTGTGGCAGTTAGAGTCTCCCAGCACATTGTCGTCTTTGGTCTCATCAGCCCTCAGGGAGGAGGCACTCTGACCCCTTGTCACGCGGACTGAACTAAGTCACATGGCAGACTGCAGACCTCGTGGTGACCACAGGCCAGCCACAGAAGAGGAGGTGTGGCCCAGCCCTTCGCGAGCAAGCCCTTCACTCAGCGGTCTGCTCACAGATGCCTCATAAGGCAAGGGCAGTTAGCTGTCTTGGGCTTTTAAAATATTTTATTTGAGGTAAAATTCACATAAAGTTAACCACTAATCATTTAAAAGGATGTCATTAATTCTGTGACATTTCATACGGTGACAGTGCAACCAGCATGCCTGTGTAGTTCCAGAACATTGCCATCACCCCAGAAGGAAGCCTGCTTTCACTAAGCAGTCAGCCCAGGCTCCTCCCACCAGCCCTGGGCAACCGCTAATCTGCCTTCCATCTGTGGATTTGTCCACTCTGTACAGTTCCTGCATACAGAATCACGTCATAGCTGTTAACCAACATTCATGTCTTCAAGTTCATCTGCATTTAGCACGGGCTGGCACAGCTCACTCACCTGGAATCCTAGCCCTCAAGAGGCAGGGGAATCGAAAGCTCAGGGCCAGCCTGGGAACAGTAAGACTTTACTCAGAAGGAAAGAAAAACAGGATTAAGAGATGGCTCAGTGGGTAAGAGCACTTGCTCTGCAGGCAGGAGGTCCTGGGTTCAAATCCTAGGACCACATGGCTGAGGTGCCTGTAACCCCAGCATTGCAGGGCACAGACAGGCAGATCCCTAAACAGCGAGTATCCAGTTCAGTGAGAGACTCTGTCACAGGCAGTAAAGGGGCAAAGCAACAGAGGGTAACTCCCAAGATCCTTCTCTGCCTACTCTGGCTGAGAACCCCACACTCATATTAGTGCATTACACACACACACACACACACACACACACACACACACACACACACTCAAGCACGCACGCATGCACATGCACACACACAAGAAAACACATCACCACCACACTGTAGCATGGCTCAGCTTTCGTTTCTTTCCATGACTGGTTCCCTGGGATAGACCAACATTCATTTAGCCTTTGCCCTTTGAGGGACTTTGGGGTTTTTCCCAACTTCTGGCCAGTGTGAGTAATGCCACTTGGAACCTTTCGTGTGTCGGAATGCAAATACGGTTTTTCTGAACAAATTTAGTTTCCTAGATTTGGTTAGTGAGCTCTTCTGGGCTAGTTAAGAGTCAGGTCCATGGATACAAAACCCCTGTCTGTCCCCCATCCAGGCTAGAGTGTCTTCCCTCTCCTTCACACGGCACTGCTTTGGACCAGGGGGTGGATGTGGGCCCTGACACCCTTCCCCATACCTCTGAGGTGTGGTGACAGTTATTAATGCCTCCATGGCAACTGTCCAGCTACTTCCTTGATGATTATTATTTTATTCGGAGAGATTAATGTGCCAGGTCAGAGCGTAATCCAGCCTGTAACAAGTGATGTGAATGGCCCTCCCAAGATAAATTGCAGGCTGGGAAAAGGTCTGCAGCCTCTCCTTGCCTGTCTGAGAGCTCTCGAGAATCCTCATCAATCCTTGTCTGGGAGGAAGAAAGCCACGGGTGTTCCTCTGCAGCTGGGGTGGGGTGGGTGGTGGGGGAGACACATCTGTCAGGGACCCCTAATGGCCCTCAGCACAGATGCTCCTGTGCTGGCCTCCACGCCATCCACTGAGAGAGTAGCCTGGTTGAATATTGCAATTATGATATTGGAGGCCTCCGGTATTTGGTCCCGTTTGATGGCCTGACGTGAGGCTGAGTGTGCCACCTTGCCTGGGGACTTGGGGAGTGTCTTCTTTTTCTTCCTCTTCTCAATCATCCCTCTGCTGTGACCAATTCCCCAATTCCCTCATGCCTCCTTAGCACGAGAGGGTCTGTCAGGAACCCTCACAGAGGGGCCCCTTGGTAAGTCAGGATCCTTGGGGTAAAGATGGTGGCCCAAATGAGTTAAAAATGGCAGCCACTGACCCTCAGCCTCAGCTCCAAATGGTCACCCTGGCCTGGTGTCCTGAGCTGACATTTGCTTAAGAGTTTCACTGTGTGTATCCTGGGCTGGCTTTGAATTCCTAGTCCTCCTGCCTCAGCCTCTTGAGTGCTGGGATTCTGGGTGTAAGCCACCCCACCTGGCCCTGAGCGGAACAGTCATTTGTCATCATAAACCCATTTAATAGGCTGGGGTGTAAGTTGGTAGAGTACGTGCCCACATCAAATTAATCAATTAATTAACCGCATATAATATATACAACTCATGTATCTTGGGCCTGCCAGACCTGGCTCCTACTCTACCTCTCTCCTCTCCCACCACCTAGAGCAGCTCCTTGGGGACTTTGCATTCTCCTTCTCAGGTCCCTCACACTTCCTGTTCCGTCTGCGGCAGCATCGCCCTGCGGTTCCCATGGCTGTGTCCTTCCCCAGGTTCCATTCTCTGCCTCCCTGCCCTGCCCTGTCGGCATCACGGACTCTTCCTCCTCATATGTGTCATATTGTTTTGTCCACATCTATTGTCTACCACCCCTGCCCCACCCTGCATTGCCTCCACCAGAGTGGAACCTCATGTCTTGGGAGTTTCTGTCCCGAGCACAGTGTAGTTGCTATGAGTTGAGAAGACTCTTACCCTAGTTACTTGTCAGGGTTGAAGCTGGGCCAGCGTCCCCCTCCCCACAGTCCTATCTTGTTCCGGTTGACTGATGGTTTGAGGACCTCTGCTTGTGAGGCCGTGCTGCACCCGGAAGCCGTAAAACTGAGCAGACACCTTCCTAACCACTGTGCACCCACTCACTCCTCCGCCAACACACCTATTGTTTCTTGTCTCTCTTGTTTGGTTGGTTCTAATCTTGTATGACACTTATTTACGGGGAGGGCGCACGCGCCCACAGTGGACACTTGGAGGTCAGAAGACAGCTTACAGGAGTCACTGTCCCCTCCCATCATGTGGGTCCCCAGGATTGGACTCATCATCAGGCTCAGCGGTAAGCGCTGTTACCCACCGAGCCATCTGACCAGCCCTTGTTTCTGGCACTTGGAGGCAGGGTCCCACTGTGTAGTCTAGGCTAGTCCTTCTGTCTCAGCCTTCTGAGTTCTGGGACCACAGACATGAGTCCTCATGCCCACTAGTCCCCTCCTGCCCCTAATTAAGAGGCTGAAGTAACCTAAATTGGCTTGACACCATCTGTCCCACCCACTAGTCCACACTGCCTTTCTTTTTATTAAAAGGAATGCCTCTTGGCCCACGATTCTAGAGCTGTGCTGGCCCCGTGTGGCGGATACAGGGCACCTGTGCTCTGTACATGTGAAGTAGCTGAAATTCGAGACGTACCTCTCCTGTACCAGCCCCCTTAGCTCAGGGGTCACATGCAGCTTACTGCTGTGCAGCCAACACAGACACCGGGTGTCCGGGGCTGAGGCCGGAGCTCAGGGGCAGAGAGCTTGTCCAGTGTGTGTGTGATACTCTGCGTTCTACCGTTCCACCATTGTCAAAACTTCTGCTGGGTGGTGTCATTCTAGAACACTCTCAGAATAGGGTTTCATTCAGCATCCCACTAATACGGTCAATGAATTTTTCATGATGAGATAGCCATGAGCCTGTGGGGACAAATGATATGTTCGGGGGTGTCTAGTTGACTGGGTGGACTTGTCGTGGTTAATACTGATTTTTCGTCTTGACAGGATCTAAAATCACCTCAGAGACAAACTTGTGGATGTAACCAAGCTCTTTTTCTGTCCTGCCAACCAGCTCCCAAATAATGACACGGAGACTTCTTATTAATTATGGAAGCTTGGCCTTCAGCTTAGGCTTGTCCCACTAGCTCTTATAACTTAATTCACCTGTTTCTATTCATCTACATTTTGCCTCGGGGCTTTCTTTCATTCTGCACATCCTGTTTTCCTACTTCTTCCGTGTCTGTTTGGCTGGCCCGCCCCTGGTGTCTCCCTGGCATCCCCTTCTGTCTCTGTTGAGCCTAGATTCCTCCTCCTGCTTCCTTTCTCTGCCCAGAAGCCCCACCTATACCTCCTGCCTAGCTATTGGCTGTTCAGCTTTTTATTAGACCAATCAGGTGCCTTAGGCAGGCAAGGTAAAACAAATGTGATACATCTTTACATAGTTAAACTAATATTCCACAACATGTGGGCGTGTCTGTGCAGGAGTTTCTAGACTGGATTCATTGAGGTGTGAAGCCCCACTGTAAATGTGGGGAGCTCCATCTGTGGGCTGGGGTCCTGGACAGAGTGGGGAGGAAAGAGAGAGAGAGAGGGCACTGAATTCCAGCACTCACCTCTCTCCTTCCTAACCACAGATGCAATGTGGCCAGCTCCTTCAAGTCCCTGTAGCCATGACTTCCCTGCCACAGTGGACTACATCTTCAAACTGTGAACCAAAATAGCATTTCTTTCCTTAAGGTAATTCCTCACAGGTATTGGTCACAGCACCTATGAAGGTGATCCCTGCATCTGCGTAGCTGGCGGGGGTCACTCTGCTAGTTCCTCTGATGGAGACACATAAGAACAGGCAGTCGTCTTCAGAACTCTGCAGCCCACTTGTCAAGGGAAGCCACACCTCACGGCAGATGCCACCTAGGCCTTGAGTCATCAAAGCTGAGCTTCAGTCCTGACTCCCTTGTTTAGTGCTGGGGACCTTGGCTATGCACCCAGTGCTCAGCTCCCTCCTCCCGGTAGGAACGTTTATCCCGTTGTACACTGAAGACTGAGAGCCAGGTGTCTATGATGCCGCCACGCAACAGCAGAACAGAACAGGGCGAGCTTGAGCAGGGCGAACACGGGCTCTGCCAATCTGGCCACTCCAAGGGACCCTCCGTCAGGCTACCCGCTGCCTCCCTGCGGGCCAGGGAGGTGAAAGCTACTATCCAGCCCCACTTACCAATGCTGCTGAAACTTTCAAAGAATGGGGTCAGGTGCTTGCTTATGTCGCCAGGTCAGCCTCTACCACAGCAGCCTGAAATGTGTCCCTCGGGACGTATATATTGAAGTCCTAACCCGTACGACCTCAGCAGGTGGATGTATTTGCATTTTTAATTTTTAAAATTCTACTTATTTATTTAGTGTGTGTGTATGTGTGTGTGTGTGTGTGTGTGTGTGTGTGTGTGTGTGTGTGTGTGCATATGCCGCAGCACACGTGGCGGTGGTCCAAGGACAGCTTGCAGGGGTCTGTTTTCTCCATCTATGTGTGGTCCTGGGGATTGAACTCAGTGCTTCAGACCTGATCACAAGGAGCCTTTACCCACCAAGCCCTCTCACCGCCCCAGGGATAGAGTCTTTGAAGAGGAGATAGAGTTAAAAGGAGAGGTGTTTGTTACTGTTCTTACTGCTGAGACAGAGCTCCTGACTGAAATAGCCTAAGAGAGGAAGGTGGGATTCTGCCTGTGGGTCAGGGTATAGAGTCCATGCATGTGGCAGGAGCTGCCCTTCCCTGTGGCAGAGGAGCTTGAGGCGACTGGCTACATGATGTAGGCAGTAAGGAAGCAAAGGGAGAGTGGAGCCATGTGCCCCTCGAGCCCCACCCCACGTCCCAGTCTTTGTGGGGAACAGCACCTTCAGATGGGGACTAAATGTTTCAATGCCCAGTAGCAAGGTGGGTATTTTGAGTTCAGCTATAGCAAGAGGTCACGGGGAAGGCCCTGACCCAGTGTGACCATTATTAGTATCTCCTATCAAGAGGAAATTGGGATGGAGATGGCTGCAGAGGTATCAGTGGGAGGCAGCCATCCCTAGGCATGGAGGCAGGCTTCCAAAGGATCCAGCCCTCCAGACACTAGCCTTGGCCCTCCAGCTTCCAGCACCGTGGGGAACCGATTTCTGCTGTTGAGCTGGGCTTGGTGGTGCACGCCTTTGATCTAGGCACTCAGGAGGCAGAGGCAGAGGAGCTCTGAGTTAGAAGCCAGCCTGGTCTATATAGCGAGTTCTTCACCAGCCAGGGCTACAGAGTGAGATCCTGTCTCTAAAAAGAGAGGTTCTGGTCTTGAAGCCAGACACTCTGTGACTCTTTGTCACAGGAACCCAGACAGAATCATACCCTGCAGACCAGCCTTCCTAGGACCCTTTGCTCCTTGGAGAAGATTTTTTTGTTTCTGTCTGGATGTCTGCCTTTTACTACCATAACATTATTTTGTTAAAAATAATAGACTCACAGAGTTCAAAGGTCAAAGCACCTAAAGAGTGTGTCTGTATTTATGCACACATATGGATGCAAACCTACACAGCCACACTTGCACGTTCTTACACATATACACTTGTGTGTATCCCTTCCTGCTCTAGGCACCCAGTTCCTCCTCCTGGAAGTTAAAATCTCATCCTTGAGTATTTTTACAGCCGCTGTGTACATGGAGAAGCAATGGTGGGTAGGTGTTCTTCCAGATCACCCGGCTTTCACGCTGCTTTTCTTTTTTTTTTATTAATTTTATCTATTTATGTATTTTTATTTTAGGTCTGGGTACTCTGTCTGCATGTATGCCTGCAGGCCAGAAGAGGGTTAGCTCCCATTATAGATGGTTGTGAGCCACCATGTGGTTGCTGGGAATTGAACTCAGGACCTCCGGAAGAGCAATTAGTGCTCTTAACCCCTACGCCATCTCTCCAGCCCCTACCTTGCTTTTCTTAACTCCCCATCCCATTGACCCTGGAGATGGGTCCAGCTGAACACACACAGGAAACAACCTGGCCGTTGAAAGGTGGGACCCAGAGGCTGTGCATTTCCTGTCAGAGTGTCCTTCTGCCATTTACCAGCTGCTTGGCCTCTCCTGCCTTCATTGCCATAGCTGTAAAATGGGGTCATAATAGAAGCCCCCTGCTAGTCACTTTCAGTAGTTGCCCAGGAAATGGCCACTCATGTAGCAGCGTCAAAGACAGCCATCAGGGCTGAGGGAGGTGGCTCAGTCAGGAAAGTACCTGCTTTGCAAGTGTGAGGATCTGAATTCTGATCCCCGGCACCCAGGTCAAAGCTGGATGTGGTGGTGCACACCTGTGTCCCCACACAACCTTGGGGAAGGGCACACAGCACAGGCAGATCCCTAGAGCCCATCCAGTCCAGTCTGGGCAATTGACGAGTGTTCAGTGAGAAACTCTGTCTCCAAATATAAGGTGGAAAGCAGCTGGGGAAGACACCCAGCATGGACCTCTGGTGTCTGCTTACACACATACCCACACCACAAACATATACACACACTTCTGCACGTGTACATGACCTTAGCTCTGCTGGAAACCAGCAGGAAATCTACACCCTTAGGCTCTGCCTCCAACCCCGACTCATAAACCTCAGAGGTGTGCCCTGCTGTCTGGACCATAGCAAGCACTCTGGCTGATCTGAACACACATGGTTGGCCTACATACTCCTTTTCAGTGTTGTGTAATATTCCCAGGGCTAATTGACCCAATAGAGTTGTGATGGTTAAACTGTTTCTTTATCTTTTACCAGCATGACAAATA
>CABHPR010156230.1:3567-29007 GCA_902168415.1 Peromyscus melanophrys
ATATATATTTGGCACAGCTGAGGATGTAGCTCAATTAGTAGAGTGCTTGTCCAGCATGCAAGAAGGCCTGTGTTTCATTTCCAGCAGCACATAAAACGGGCATGGTGACACACGTGATCCCAGGACTAAGGAGGTAATTCAAGGCCATCCAAACTACATACTAGGTTTGAAGTCACCTAGCTCACATGAATACTGTTTCAAAAATGAATAAATGAATAAATAAATTTCATATCACTTATATTATGTATTACTTGTATAATCATATATAATATAATTAACATTTTATGTTAATTTTATTAATTAATTGATATTAATAAAAAGACAATTTTTTAATTCTAAAATTTATATGATATCTTAAGGTACCCTTGTTGTAAAAACGATTAAAGCTAGAGCCATCCCATTTCCTGATTTAAAATATAAAGTGAAACTATTCAAAAGCATATGGTACCAGTTTGATTTCTTTATTTCCTATGACCATTGTGCTTAGTGTTTTTAGCAATAAAGTCTTACCATCAATTTCTTGTAGGCAATTAAGAGCAATGGAAGTACCTTGTGTTATTTTGGGAGTCTCTGGGAGTCCCCTGACTCACAACACAAAAAGGGGTGAACCACACCTGGGACTAGGCTTCTGTGTGATAGTATAAGGCTTTTGGGGAAAGCATCATTGCCTCATGTATAATAACTCCAATTAAACTATTTATAAAATAGCAGGTTTCTGTCTGGCTCTTCCAAACATCTTTAGTGTTACCCCAACTCCCACCCACTCCTCTGCCCCATCCTTCCGTTTCCCTCTCAACTTACAACTTTTACCAATGACTCCCCTTCACCCCTTATAACACTAGCCTTTTACTGCCCCTCCCCACCCTAAGCTCTACCCTCCTTCTCCCAGTGCCCCTTCTATAGTTTCCCAGCATCTACACATACTTCAAGTGAAACACACAAATCAAAAGAGTGTGATAATATGCTCATATTAACAAAGACAGATGAAACAGAACTTAGAGCCCAGAAGTCATCATAATAATTATCAGGCAATATTTAACAAGGCGTCAACAGTACACAGGATTGATGTGCAGCACATGAAGGCACACTCTTCTCCCATGTGGAAAAGTGAACCCAAGGTTAGTAAAAGACCTAAAGATAAGAACTAAAATGACAAAACTCACAGAATAGAACAGGCAAGAAATATGAAATTAGAATGGGCAATATTTTTTTTATGGAGACAGCAGAACACTCAAGGGACTGAAGCAAAAATGAGCAAATGTGACCACATCACGCTTGAGGATTTTTCCTGCATTAAAAGGAATAATTCAAAGTATAAGAAAAAAATTATGGGGACCATGAGATGGCTTCATAGATAAAGGTGCTGACCATGCAAGCCTGACCACCTGAGTTCCATTTCTAGAACTCTCAGGTGGGAGGAGAGATCCAACTCCTAAAAGGTGTCTGACCTCCAAATGGGCTTCATGGCATTCCCTAGGCATAGACACAATCAAAACAAGTGATGTTCATATATATGTATATAAAATAAATGTTAAATATATATCATTTTAAATGCAATGGTATGTAAAAACACATTTGTAACTTAATACCAAAAGGCTAGATATCTACAACATATAAAGAACTTCTATGATTTAGTAAGAGAAGTGATATAAATATGGATAAATTTTATGTATCTTCAATGGACAGCAGGCATACGAGAAAATATAGTCCATCACCAATCAATACTGAACTTCAAAGTCATGATGTGATGTCACTCCATGCTCCTAATATTAATATGATAAAACCTAATTATAGCAAGGAAGTGGAAAAACTGAAACTCTTATGCACCGTTGAAGTGATTCAGTGACCTAGCTACCATGGGAAGCAGCATGAAGGTCCCACAAGAAAGGAAAAGGGAACTAAGCTGTAATCCTGCAATCTTATTGCTGAGAATACATTCAAAAGTTTTGAAAACTGGGTCTGTGAGAGAAATGTATTCTTTCACGTTTATTGTAGCTTCACTTACAATAGTCAACGTTTTGAGAGTAAATGTGTAGGTTAAAAAAAAGGTAACGTAAGACACAGCTAGTGGAATGTTACCCTTATAAAGGAAAGATATTCTATTTTGTGATACAACATGGCATGTAAAATAGGAGAAATATGATAATCACAAGATAGAATTTCCTATTAGATTCTGTTATATTTAAAAGAAAACTAAAAATAGAATGGCGATTGTCAATTGTTCAACAGATATAGTTTCAGATATGCAATATGCCACTTTTTGAGAGACCTATTGCAATACAAGGATACTGCTTTTTTACACAATTCTAGAAGTGTAAATTTATGGTGTGTCCATCAAAATAAGAGGGATCTAGAAAAAATCCTCCTGAGTGAGGTAACCCAGACTCAGAAAGACAAACATTGTATGTACCCACTCATAGGAGAATACTAGTTGTGGAACAAGGATGACTGGACGGCTACTCACAACACCAGGAAGGCTACCTGGAAAACAGGACCCCAAGAAAGACATAGGGATCGCCCAATGATGGAGAAATGGATGAGATCTACATGAACAGTCTGGACGTGAGTGAGAGTAATGAGGGGCGAGGGGCGAGGGAAAGAGAACTTGGGGGAGCGGGAGATCCCAACTGGATCAAGAACAGAGAGGGAACACAAGGAATGTTCATGATAAATGAAGACCACATGAGAATAGGAAGAAGAAAAGTGCTGGAGAGGCCCACAGAAATCCACAAAGATGCCCCCACAATAGACTGCTGGCAATAGTCTAGAAATAGCCTGATCTGACCTACCCTGGTGATAGGATGACCAAACACCCTAATTGTCGTGCTAGAAACCCCATCCAGTGACTGAGGGAACTGGATGCAGATATCCACGGTCAGGCCCCGGGTGGAGCTCCGGGAGTCCAATTGGCGAAGAAGGAGGAGGGTTTATGTGAGCAAGAGTTGTTGGGACCAGGGATGGATGGAATACAGGGAAAAGTGGCCAAACGAATGGAAACACATGAACTGTGAACCAATGGCTGAGGGGCCCCCAACTGGATCAGGCCCTCTGAATGGGTGAGACAGTTGATTGGCTTGATCTGTTTAGGAGGCATCCAGGCAGTTGGACCGGGTCCTGTGCTCAGTGCATGAATTGGCTGTTTGAAAACTGGGGCTTAGTAGAGACCCTTGGCTCAGCCTGGGAGGAGGGGACTAGACCTGCCTGGGCTGAGTCCACCAGGTTGATCTCAATCCTCGGGGGGAATCTTTGCCCTGGAGGAGATGGAAATGGGGGGTGGGCCGGGGGGAGGGGGCGGGGCGGGAGGAGGGAGAACGGGGGAATCTATGGCTGATATGTAAAGTTGAATTATATTGTAAAATAAAATAAAATAAATTCAAAAAAAAGAAAATACTTGTACACAAGTATTTACATAAGTGTGATTCTATGTATAAATGGCATCACATATAATTAAATGCCATATACACAATATACATAAATATCGATAAATATGTTACTATCATCTAAATTTCATTATAATATTTAACTTTAATTTTAATTTTAAATCCTGTTTATCTGTGTGTGTCTCTGGATGGTATATGTATTTGAGTGCAGGACCTGAGAAGGCCAGAATGGGTTACTGGAACTGGAGTTATAGGTGGTTGCCACTATGTGGATGCTTGGAATTAAATTCAACATCTCTTCAAGAGCAGTATCTGGTCCTAATTTCTGAGCCCCAGGCCCATGTTCCCTTTTTAAATGTAGGGTTTTTATTTTGACTGGACAAAGTGTATTTGTTTATTTCTCCCATTAAGATTGAATTTCCTCAGGAGTGAAGAGATCATTGGTTGCTCCTGCAGAGCACTGGGTTTGGATCCCATCAGACACATGGTAGCTCACAACCATCTGTATCTTCAGTTCCAGGGATGGGTATTACTTCCCCTTCTGGCCTTTTTTAGGCACCAGGCACATACATGGTGCACATATATATATGCAGACCAAACACCATAAACATTAAACCTTAAGTAAGTATTAAAAAACATTTTTAAAGGGTAGAATTCCCTCTATTAAAACTATACACAGCATAGGAATATCAAATGTTTAAACCATTATAATTATTTTTAAAAGCTTCATTTAGCCAATTTTATCTTTCCACTTTTAATGTCTCCATTATCTCCAAAAATAGATATAGAAATGAAGGGATTTGGCAGCTGTGGATTAAAACTTTTCATCCATCAGATATTGAAATGGACTTGATTGCCTTTTGATAATTACAAAGTTCTCTGAGTCTGTGAAACATATTGACTACTTCATCCTAATCTTGCTCTTTGGTTTCATTTGCTTAAAGAGAGAGACCATCTGTTGTGAAATATTTCTTCCCCCAGAGCTCAAACCAGCTTTGTATTTCACACAATTGAAAATTCAGCAAAACCTCAATGAGAACTTTTACATATACTCTCCTCAGATACCATATGGGCTCTCAGATAGTTCAGATATAGATTTTTTTAAAAGATGTGGACATTTATTACCTGAATATTGATCTACTTCAATTTATACTTCTGTTGATGCAGCAGAAACTATTATCCTGGAAGCACAGTGGAGTGTTATTTCATATATAAACATAGGTTTGCACCCAAGTTTGCTCATTTTAAAAAAATATTTTGCCTTTATTTTATATTCAAATATTTCATGTAGCTATATATTTGCTCATGTCGTACACATGCTGAATTACTTTCTTTTCTGTTTCTGTAATAAAATACCCCAATAAAGGGAGCATGAAGGGGAAATAACCTGTTTTGGCCTACGGTTCCAGAGGGACACAGCCCATCGTGCTAGGAAAGACATGGCAGCAGTGCCAGGAAGTGGACTTGTCATGGTCCATCCCCACACAGGAAGCAGAAAGAGAAAATAAAAACAAAACAAACAGAAAGTGGAACCAGGCTGTAGAACCTCTCAGCCCATCCCCAGGGAGCCACTCCCTTCTGCTCAAAGGCTCCACCTCTTACAGGCTCTACAGCTTCCCCAATAGCTGTCACAAACACCTGTAACTCCAGCTCTGTAAGGGAACTGATGCACTCTTCTGGCTTCTATGGGCACAAGCACAAGTGTATTCATACCCACATATATACATGTGTGATACACATACTCCATGCAGACACATAAACATAAGTAAAAATAAAATGTTAAGAATAATTTTTGAACAATAATTTGTTATTTTTGCCATGTTGGTAAAATGTGATGATATTCTCATGCCGTGTTTTTACCAAAAATAAGAATAAAGCATTGGACACAGGATCTGCCAGCCCTGATTGCACCAAGAGATGAGTGACTCATTTCCCAACAGAGAGTCCTGCCTCTAGGACCTAGGCAATCTGTGCCCTCACCCATCCCCACCCATGGCTGCCTTAGTTGCAAGCCAGCAGGGAAGACTCCTGTGGACAAGCCAACCTACCAAGATCCCCATCAGACTCTGCAATCTATAAGACCCTCTCCCTACCCCAAACCCACCCAACACCCCATGACTTCAGGGGCTCCCTGAGACAGAATCTGCCAGATCTGTTTGGACCAAGAGCAGCTCCCTGAGACACAGAATCTGCCAGCTCCAATTAGACAAGGGCTCCTATTGAACCAAGAGTGGTCCCCTGAGACACAGACACAGCAAGCACAGATTGGACCAAGAGCAGCTACCTCAGATACAGACACCTCTTGCACCTATTGGTGGAAGCGATGGGTAGACACCAGTACAAAAATACATTCAACAACATAAAGAGCAATATGGCATCAGCAGAACCTAGCAGTTCTACAACAGCAAGACCTGCACATCACAACATTGAAGAAGCAGAAGAAAGCGACTTTAAATAAAACTTTATGAAGATGATAGAGGCCTTTAAAGAGGAAATGAAAAGTTCCCTTAAAGATATTGAGGAAAAGACAAACAAAAAAAATATTGTAAGAAATCAATAAATCCCTTAAAGAAAGCCAGGAAAACCAAGAAAAAGCAATTAAACAGGTGAAGGAAACAGTTCAAGACCTGAAAATTGAAAATAGAAGCAATGAAGAAGATACAAACTGAGGGAATGCTGGAAATAGAAAACCTGAGTAAATGAACAAGAACTACAGATGCAAGCATAACCAAAAGAATACAAGAGATGGAAGAGATAATCTCTGGCATGGAGGATACAATAGAGGAAATAGATTCATCAGTCAAAGAAAACACTAAAGCCAAAAAAAATCATAACACAAAACATCCAGAAAATCTGGGACACCATGAAAAGGCCAAACTTAAGAATAATAGAGACAGAAGAAAGATAATACCAACTCAAAGGCACAGAAAATATATTCAACAAAATCAGAGAAGAAAACTTTTCCAACCTTAAGAAGGAAATACCTATGAACATACAAGAAACTTACAGAACATCAAATCGACTAGGTCCCCCAAAAAATGTCCCCTTGCCACATAATAACCAAACCACCAAATATATAAAATAAATAAATAACATTAAGAGATGCAAAAGAAAAAGGCCAAGTAACATATAAAGGCAAACCTATCAGAATTATACCCAACTTCTCAATGGAGACACTAAAAGACAGAAGGTCCTGGACAGATGTTTTAGAGACCACAGATGCCAGCCCAGGCTACTATAACCAGTAAAACTTTCAATCACCATAGACAGAGAAACAAAATATTCCAACACAAAACCAGATTTAAACAATACCTATCCACAAATCCAGCCCTACAGAAAGCACTAGAAGGAAAAGTCCAACCTAAGGAAGTTAGATGCACCCAAGAAAACACAGGCAATAGATAACCCCACAGCAGTAAATCCCAAAGAAGAGAAATACACACACACACTACCACCAAAAGATAACAGGAATTAACCATCACTGGTCATTAACATCCTTTAATATCAATGGACTCAATTTGCCTATGAAAAGACACGGGCCAACAGAATGGATATGAAAACAGGATCCATCCTTCTGCTGCATACAAGAAACATGCCTCAAATTCAAAGACAGACTACCTCAAAGTAAAAGGCTGAGAAAAAACGTTCCAATCAAATAGACTTAAGAAGCAAGCTTATGTAGCTATCCTAATATCTAATAAAATAGACTTCAAATGAAAATTAGTCAAAAGAAATCAGGAAGGACATTACATATTCATCACAGGAAAAATTCATCAAGATGAACTCTCAGTTTTGAACATGTATGCCCCAAATATAAGAGCACCAACATATGCAAAAGAAACAATACTAAAGCTTAAATTGCACATCAAACCCCACACACTAATAGAGGGATACTTCAACACTCTACTCTCACCAATGGACAGATCTGCCAGACAGAAACTTAACAGAGAAATAAAGAATTTAAAAGATGCTATGACTCAAATGGGCTTAATAGATATCTACAGAATATTCCACCCTAACACAAATGAATATACCTTCTTCTCAGCACCACATGCTCAGTTAAAAGCAAATCTCAAAAGATAGAAAAAATTTGGAATAACTTCCTGTGTTTTATCAGACCATCTTGGCTTAAAGTTAGATTTCAACAAAAAAAATTTACAGAAAGCCTACAATCTCATGAAAACTGAATAATGCTCAAAAGAATCGTCAAGGGGTCAAGGAAGAAACAAAGAAAGAAATTAAAGACTTCCTAGAATTCAATGAAAATGAATGTACTACACACCCAAACTTATGAGACACTATGAAAGCAGTGCTAAGAAGAAAATTCATAGCACTAAGTGCCAACATAAAGATGCTGGAGAAATCTCACACTAGGGACTCAACAGCACACCTGAAAGCTCTAGAATAAAAACAAGCAAACTCACGCAGGAGGAATAGATGTCAGGAAATAATCAAATAGAGGGCTAAAATCAATAAATAGAAAAAAAGAGAAAAATACAAAGAATAAATGAAACACAGAGTTGGTTCTTTTAGAAAATCAACAAGAAAGACAAATCCCTTTCCAAACTAACCAAAAGGCAGAGAGAGAACATCCAAATTAACACAATCAGAAATGAAAAGGAAGACATAACAACAGACAATGAGGAAATCCAGAGAATCATCAGGTCATACTTTAAAAACCTGTACTCCACGAAATTGGAAATCTAAAAGAAATGGACAATTTTCTGGATAGGTACCAAATACCAAAATTAAATCAAGACCAGATAAACAATTTAAATAGACCTATAGCCCCTAAAAAACAAAAACAAAAAACAAAAAACCCAGGCCCAGATGGTTACAGCACAGAATTCTACCAGAATTTCAAAGAGCTAATACCAACACTCTTCAAATTGTTCCACACAATAGAAATAGAAGAAACATTCCCAAACCCTTTTCATGAGGCTACAGTTAACCTGATACCCAAACCACATGAAGATGCAACAAAGAAAGAGAATTACAGACCAATCTCCCTCATGAACATTGATGTAAGAATACTCAATAAAATACTGGCAAACCAAATTCAAGAACACATCAAAAAGCTTATCCACTAGGATGAAGTGGCCTTCATCCCAGAGATGCAAGGATGTTTTAACATATGAAAATCTGTCAATGTAATATATCATATAAACAAACTGAAAGACTAAAAAAAGCCACATGATCATCTCATTAGATGCTGAAAAAACCCTGACAAAATCCAACACCCTTTCATGGTAAAAGGTCTTGGAGAGATCAGGAATACAAGGAACATACCTAAACATAATAAAGGCAATTTACAGCAAATCTACAGCCAACATTAAATTAAAGGAGAGAAACTCAAAGTGATTCCACTAAAATCAGGAACAAGGCAAGGCTGCCCACTCTCCCCATATCTATTCAATATAGTACTCAAAGTTCTAGCTATAGCAATAAGACAACAAAAGGAGACCAAGGAGATACAAATTGGAAAGAAAGAAGTAAAATTGTTGCTATTTGCACACAATATAATAGCAATCTACAGATTCAATACAATCCACATCAAAATACCCACACAATTCTTCACAAACTTGGAAAGAAGAATACTCAACTTCATATGGAAAAAAACAAAACAAAAAAAAAAACCTGGAATAGCTAAAACAATCCTGTACAACACAGCAACATCTGGAGGCATCACCATCTCTGACCTCAAGCTCTCCTATAGAGCTATAGTAATAAAAGCAGCTTCGTACTGGCATAAAAACCAGCATGTGGACCAATGGAATTGAATTGAAGGCCCTGACAGCAGTCCATATACCTATGAACACCTAATTTTGACAAAGCCAAAACTGTACAATGGAAAAAAGACAGCATCTTCAACAAATGGTGCTGGCATAACTGGATTTCAACATGTAGAAGATTGCAAATTGATCTATATCTATTGCCATTCACAAAACTCAAGTCCATGTGGATAAAAGACCTCAACATAAATCAGTTACACTGAACCTGACAGAAGAGAAAGTAGGAAGTAGCCTTGAACACACTTGCACAGGAGACTACTTCCTAAATATAACACCAGTACCACAGACATTGAGAGCAACAATTAATAATGGGACCTCCTGAAACTCAGAAGCTTCTGTAAGGCAAAGGACACTGTAAATAAGACAAAATGATAGCCTACAGAATGGGAAAAGATCTTCACCAAACCCCCATCTGACAGAGGGCTGATCTCCAGAACATATAAAGAACTCAAAAAACTAGACATCAAAATACTGAACAATACAATTTAAAAATGGGCTACAGAGCTAAATAGAGAATGCTCAATGGACGAATCTAAAATGGGCAAAAGACATTTAAGGAATTGCTCAACATCCTTAGTCATCAGGGAAATGAAAACCAAAATGACTCTGAGATACCAGTTTACACCTGTCAGAATGGCTAAGATCAAAAACACTGAAGACAGCTTACGTTGGAGAGGATGTAGAGCAATGGGAATACTCCTCCACTGTTGGTGGGAGTGCAAACTTGTACAGTCACTCTGGAAATCAGTATGGTGGTTTCTCAGAAAATTGGGAATCAATCTACCTCAAGACCCAATGATACCACTCTTGGGCATATACCCAAGGAATGCTCAATCATACCACAAGGAAACTTGCTTAACTATATTCATAGCAGTATTATTCATAATAGCCAGAACCTGGAAACAACCTAGGTGCCCCTCAATCAAAGAATGGATAAAGAAAACATAGTACATATACACAGTGGAGTACTACTAAGCAGTAAAAAAACAATGACATCATGAAATTTGCAGGCAAATGGATGGAACTAGAAAATATCATACTGTGTGAGGTAACCCAGCCTCAGAAAGACAAACATGGTATGTATTCATTCATTCATAAGTGGATACTAGATGTAAAGCAAAGGATAATCAGCCTATAACTCACAGCTCCAGAGAAGCTAGCTAACAAGGAAGACCCTAAGAGGGACATATGGATGCCCTAGGAAGGGGAAATAGATGAGAACTCCATGAGCAAACTGGGGGTTAGGGGGGCAATGGAGGGTAGGGGATGGGGGATGAGAACATAAGGAAATGGGATGATCGTATTGGAACAGGGACAGAGTGGGAAAGCAATGAAAGAGATACCATGATAGAGGGAGATATCATGGGGATAGAGGGAAACCTGGTGGTAGGGAAGTTCCCAGAAATACACAAGAATGACCCAAGCTTAGACTACTAGCAATAGTGGAGATGATGCCTGAGCTGACCTACCCTGGTAATCAGATTGGTGAATAACCTAAATGTCATAGATCCTTCATCCAGATGCAGAAATCCATAGCCAATCACGAGGCCGAACTCCAAAAGTCGAGTTGAAAAGAGGGAAAAGGAATTCTATGAGCAAGGAGCATCAAGATTATGTCAGGTAAACCTACAGAGATAACCAAACAAAGTTAGTGGGAACTAATGAACTTTTTAGACCAGTAGCTGTGGAGCCTGCATGGGACTGGATAGGCTCTCTGCATAACTAAGACAGTTGTGTAGCTTGATCTGCTTAAGGGGACCTCTGGCAGTAGGATCAGAATCCATCCCTGGCACATGAGCTGACTTTTTGGAGCCCATTACCTATGGTGGGACACTTTGCACAGCCTTTATCCAGGAGGAGGGGCTTGGACCTGCCTCAGCTGAATGTACCAGACTCTGCTGACTCCCGATGGGAGGCCTTACCTTTTTGTAGGAGGGAATGTGGGGTGGATTGGGCATGGAAGGCTTAGGGGTGGGGAAGAGGGAAGAGAGGGGATCTGTGATTGGTACGTAAAATGAATAAAAAATTTCTTAAGAAAAAGGAATAAAGCATTGGAATTAAATTATCTACCTAGGGAATTTTCTTACAGGTTATATGAAGTCCTAGCTCCTGATGAGCATGAAGACACATCTATCATTTTTACTTTGCTTCAAATTTCAGTCACTCCTTCAGTGGCAGACTCTCTGCTGTCCTTATGACTGTATTTTGTGAAGGCTAGACTGAAGTCTTGTTTTCATGACTTTGAATATTCTCATCTTTTCATCTGATGCATATCCCATGTCTTCCTATGCTTATCAGAAACATAAAAACACAGAAAAATACCAGTCTTGTGTTTTTTGACCCAGTTGTCTTTAGCACCCATGGGTAGATATTTCACAGCCTGCAGTGCAGAAACCTCAAGACAGCTGAAGCTGTCAATCATTTCATAGAGCTAATTATCTCAACAGTTTCACTTGGAGAATATGGGGGTAGTTTTCAGACATAAATCTGACCTCCCTCCCCTAAATAATGTCTGATACTTTAACATCAATTATTAAATCTTTTCTAAATACAATCATAATAACTAGGAGCTTAGTTAGGGCTTAGTCATAAACTCCACTACCTTAGTAATTAAGAATAGCAAAAAAAAAAAATCACTAAGTCAAGAGTGGCACATCCAAACTTGAGTCACAGGTATGTAGACAGGATTAAGAGGAAACAAGGGAGGTGGATTGGCTCCTTTTTTTCCCTCCCAGTCTGGGCAGGGAAGCCATGCTGCTAGGAGCTGGAAGTGGCTGTTCACATTGCCTCCACAGTCGGAAAACAGAGAAAGGTTATGGTGGTCCTCGGCTAGTATTCCGTTTTTCATTCAGTGTAGGTCCTCAGGCACAGGATGGTGTGGCCCACACCAAGGTTGCTTTTTTCACCATTGTTAATTCAATCTGAGAACTTCCTTACAAACATACAAAGGAGTATGTATCCATGACAGTTCTAACTCAAGCTGACAGTGAACATGAACCTTCACTGGAGGTGAGGAACCAGAACTCAGCCATTCCCTCCAGGTTGTGGCAATTATAAACTCGTTCAGCGCATTCTTCCAAGTGGGAAAGGTGTGTGCTCTGCAGGAATAATGACAGATTAAGTTATGCAAATGACTGTCTGTAAGAAGATTGTGCTTTAGTAAATTTATCATATTGTGGGAAATACCATTGTTAATCAGATTGCTGGATGGGAAATTTCATTATAACATCCATGAAGAAATGGCCAGTCATTTCAATAACACCAGAGATGCTTTGAAACTCCAGGATAAAGGATTTTGACCTTTTTTAAAAATTGTTGTTGTTCTTTCTCTCCTTGTTGAGAGTACCAGGATCCATAGGTTTGTAATCGCTATATGAATGTATAAAAGTGTATTTGAGAATTATATTCTTAATAAGTTCCAAAAGTATCCCGAGCTGGGCGGATGACTCAGTTGGTAAAGTGCTTGTCAAGCAAGCATGAGGATCTGAGTTCAGGTCCCGAGAAACCATGTAAGGCAGGGTATGGCAGCATGTGACAATAACTCCAACTCTAGGGGTCCGTGATAGGTGGATCCTGCTAACCAACTGGCCACCATTCTAGCTAAGCTGGTGAGATACAGATTAAGTGAAAGACCCTGTCTCAAAAAATAAGATGGATAATAATTGGGAAAGATGTTCAGTGTTGATCTCTGATCTTGTATGTCTATACGCAGTTATTCTGTACATACACATATGCATACCCCTACACAAATCCACATGTACCACACACACAAAATATTATATAATCAGAAGAAACAGGTGAACAAAATATAGAAACTTTATGTAATTTATTCACTACCTGTATTACTAAATTAAGGACACCAATAGGACCTCAGACCAGAGAGGTCATCCAAGGTCACATCCTTTAGAGTAACTTGAATTGAAAAAAATACTATTTGCTTTACTGTAAAAGTTCAGGATTTTTCAAGAGGCTTTAATTAAGAATTGGCTTTCTAATATAAACAGGGAATACTTAAGGTACATTTGTGAACATTACCAAGTATATTCTATTGTTCACACATTGTATGCCAAATATTATGAAAGTTATAACATAAATTTCACTCAAAGCATAATTTTGATTAATGTAAAATCAACCTCACACATCAAGCTTCCAGCAAAAGCTTCTGGAATGTGAAATTCTGATGTTTGTGGGTTAGAACTGAAATTCAAATAGAGAGGATCCCTGCTAGAACCGAATTACTGCAGTCTTCCACAAGCTGAATGAGAATTTCCTCTACAGTTGATAGTGAAAGTTAGTACAGAATCAAGAGCCAGCTAATCAGATACAAGCTCAATGGTAAATCTCTAGCCCTGGTTAGACTGAGTAATGCCAAGCTAAGATTTGTGTTTCCTTCCTTTATATTTTGAGTCTCCTCTTGTGATTATTGAATTCTGTTTCAGATAGCTAAGGAGATAATTTTGGATGGATTTTAAGAAATGGTATATAAATCTAATTTAAGCAGAATCATTCCTAAGGTAAACAAGGCATTTTGATAAATATAATCTCAGAGCTGGAGAAATGGCTCAGAGGGTAAGAGTACTTTCTGCTTTTGCAAAGGACTGGAATTACTCCAGGGGGTCTCCTGTGCCTTTGGAGACACCTGCGCTCACATGCACACACCCACAAACACACATACATACACTGATGCAATAATTTATTTTCTGGCATAAAATGCAGATTTTCTAAGATTGTGTGGATCATTACCATGTCCAATGTTGGCCTGGCACTGGAGGTTCTCAGAGGTCCACTCATCTTAATTTAAACCACAACATTTTGTCACAGAAGTCTGCATGAAGCAGAGCTGGAAGGGTCACAAACTACAAAATCATTCCAACTTCAGTCACAGCATGGCCGTCTAACATCTACATAGGACCAAGGTAATTAATTCATCTCTGAGAATTAAGCACCAGTTCTCTCCCATATAAAATGGAGCCAGTAGCATTTTAAGTACAGACTTGTGTTATGTAAGACAATTGTTGCGTTGCTTAATGTACAATTCTTTGGTTATACATAAGCACACAATAAACAGCCATTACTGTGCAAAATCCTGGGCTTCATGAGATTTTCTTCACATTTCTTAGAAATGTCATCCTGAGTTCATGGGGACAGATCATTCCTTTCACATTTTCCCTCAGCTCACATTTATACTTTGAGTATGATTTCCATATGTAAATGTCTTGCTTTGGCATTTGACAGACGATGGATCCATCAAGGGAAACTTTCTTTCACTTCATGGAAAGTGAATTTCCAATATTTCCCAGATGACAAGGGTCAGAGGTTATATCATGTTGCATTTCTGTAAGTACACAGAGTACAAGGTGAGACAATACAAACTCCACTCAGTTGGTGGAATGCCAGCCTAGCATGCACCAGGCCCTCTGTTCAATCCCCAGTACCACAGACACCAAGTGTGATGGTGCACACCTGCAACCCTAGCATTTGGGAGGTGGAGGCAGGAGGATCAGAAGGTCAAGGTCATGGTTGGCCTCAGCCAGTTTCTGGCCAACCTGTCCTACATGGAACACTGGCTCAAAACAAAACAGAAGGCTCTACTTATAAATGTAAGTAACCAAAGTTCTTTCACTTTGATGCTTATTAGACAGTATTTGGAGTGTGGCTATTTTTCAATACTTATTTGAAACTATTTCATCATGTTTTCCAGTAACACCATTTTAAATATTTCACACTTAGCTGACCTTAAAATCAGCTATCTAAGAGAGCATGCATATCAACTCTGTTTAGAAAGAGAATTATTTTAACAACTTGATCATGTTCAAATAGCTGGTAATACGTCTTGGTCATATGTTCTTATGTTTGCGGTGTATGTGCATGTATATGCATGTGTGGAGAGGCCAGGGGTCTATGCCAGGAACCTTTCTTTATTGTTCTACATTTTATTTTTTTGAGGCAGGATCTTTTTTTTCTTTAATATTTTTATTGATCATTTGGGAATTTGATGTCATGAACCTCAAGAACACTCACTTCCAGTCCTCCTGGGTTTGAGCTCTACTCTTGTGACCCCCTCCTCCAAAAAAAGAAGAAAAGGAAAAAAAAAGTCCAATTTATGTTGTCATATACTCACTGGAGCACAATCAAATTCCAGCCCCTTAAAGAAAACTGAATCCTTCCCCACCCACACCCTGCCAGAAGCCATCAATTGTGGAGAGCTACACTTCAGCATCTTTACCACAGTTTTTAAGAGTTCTCATTGAAGGCTTTTTGTCTAGGCTGTTACTTTTTTTGGGTGGGGGGAGGGAGGTTCAGTGTCACAGTAGCCTTCTAGGTCCCTGTTTCTCAGCTGTGAGTCTGCAGTCATCAATACTATGGCAAAGTGATTTCCTTACCCTGTACTGTCAGGGAGAACACAGATCGTGGACTTATACACGTTCTTGCACTGAACCTAGAACTCACTGATTCAGCAAGGTTGTCTGGCCAGTGACTCTCAAGGGTCTTCCTGTCTCTTCCTTCTCAGTGCTGATTAAAGAAAATGCCACTATGCTCAGGTGTGTGTGTGTGTGTGTGTGTGTGTGTGTGTGTGTGTGTGTGTGTGAGGATTTGGGGGACCCAACTCAGATCCATGTGCCCTCACGGCTAGTTCTATGCAGACAGAGGTCCTCCCCTGAACCTCATATTTTTTTCTATAATTCAGTTGTGTTTTCTAAACACCACAGTGCACGTACAGTTAACACATTGATAACTGAATATAAAGGAGACAAGGCGTTTAAACTAGAAACTGAAGTGGAATCTAAGAATCCTTAGGTGGGCTCACCTCTCTAATGTAGCAAGTACTGTTTAGCACTGGATCAAGTTAAAGACTAGGAAGTACTGGGCTGGACAGCTGGCTCAGCAGTTAATAGCACTTATTACTCTTGCAGAGGACCTGGATTCAGTTCCCAGAACTCATGTCAAATGACTTACAATGTCTGTTACTCCAGCTCCAGGAGATCTGATGCCCTTTTCTGACTTAGTAGAGCACAGTCTTGCAAGTAGTACACTTGCAGCCACTCACACATACACATACAATAAATATTATAATAAATAAAATAAAAACAAGAAGAAAGTTATTATGATCTTTCTTTCTTTTTTCTTTCCTCTAAAGCATTTGATTTTTCTGGCAGAAAAAGTCAGGATTCAGGACCGTCGGCATGCAGCCAATTTAAAATAAAATTCTCTCTCTCTCTCTCTCTCTCTCTCTCTCTCTCTCTCTCTCTCTCTCTCTCTCTCTCTCTCTCTCTCTCTCTCGTGAATGTGTACAAGGATGAGTGTGTCTGCTCGTGTGAATAAAGAGGCCATAGGCTGACCTTGAGTGGCTTTCTCTATCACTTTTTAATTTATTTATTGAGAAAAGTTCTCTCACCAAACCTGAAGCTCATAGATTTATCTAGATTGGAGGCCAGTAAGCCTCCAGGATCCACAACTTTCCATCCCCATGTGCTATGGTTATGGGCACAAGCTGCTGAGAACTTTTTTTTTCCTGTGGGTGCTGGGGATCCAAATTAAGGATAAGCACTTTACCCACTGAATTCATCCTTACAATTAATTCTTAGAAAAAGAGAAGAATGCAGTTCACAGCCAACTATGTGTAAAAGCGAGCATTTGGGACAGTAGTGGATTTAATGTGGTTGGAAGTAATGAACCAGGGTAAAGAGCAAACACTGTGTAGACGTCAGTGAGCTAGGAGGGGGAAGCATATACATACCTTGATTTCCAACTTCCATTCCTAATTTCCTTTGTGGCAGTGTGTGGAACTTGTGGTAAGAAGAATAACACCCAAGACACCTCCATCTTCATCCCTGTTGTGGGTGAATTAATATGCAACCCTAAATGACAAGAGCAACTGTATTTACTTTTCTTTTTGAGACAAAACATCTGACCAAAGGGACTAAAGTAAAGAGGGGCTCACAGTTTGAGGGAGCAATCCATCATGTCAGGGAAGACACTGATGGGGGGGGCACAGGGTCACATGGCATCCACGATCAGGAAACAGGGAGGTGAATGCTGGTGTTCTATTTGCCTTTTCCTTTTCAGTCAATGTGGGATCTCAGCCCATGGAATGGTGCTGCCACATTTAGAATGGGTCTTTCTGGCTCAATTAAATCAGTCTAGAACCTCCCTTTCTTAGACATGCCTAGAGGTTCCGCTCCTAGGTGATTCTAGATTTGCTCAAGTTGACAAATATTAACTATCATAGAAAGTTCAGACATGTGGCTTGGGGCTTAGATGCTGAGGTGGGAGATTTCAAGTGGATCATCTACGTGTACTAAGCTTAATCTTAGAAGTCAGAGGTGGAGAGGACAAGTCTGAGAAAGAGACATGATTGTGAAAGAAAGGTGCGGGCATTGCATTGTTCCTGGCTTTAAACCAGGAGAGGGAGACCACAACCCAAGGCACCAGCCTGCCCCCTCTTGTGGGTTTGTGTCCTATGTTTGTACTAATGAAGGACTTTATGTTGTTTCTACACACAGACCTATTATACCTCATCAAAACCAAATTCTCTTTATCAACCTCCACATCATACTCCACACCCTTGTCATCTCTAGTAATTACTATCCAACTTTCAAATGGGAATTTTTAGCTTCTACATATGAGAGGAAATAGGAATTCCTTGTTTTCCAATGTGGGACTATTTTATGCAGTGTGGTATCCTCCAGTTCCATTGCTTCGCTACAAATGATGGGATTTCAATCCTTTTGTGGTGGTTGTTGTTGTTGCTACATAATATTCCAGTGTGCTTTCCACCTCCACTTTCTTTACTTTTATGGAAACTAAGGCAATTAGGCCTGTATTTATGCAGACAGCATTGCATTTTCTCCTTTTAAAGGATTCATGTTATTATTTATCAATATATGTAGAGGATGGTATGTGTGCAGGTGCTTGAGGAGGATAGACACTAGCTTCCAATCCCCTAGGGATGGAGATATAGGTGGTTGCAAGCTGCCTATCTTGAGTGCTGGGAACTGAACCCTGGCCCTCTGCAAGCTTCTTAACTGCTGAGCCGTTTCTTCTGTCCTGGCTTTGTAATCTAACCACCCAGAGTAATGATATTTTTGACAACTGTCTTTCATTCTCACAAAAGTTCCTGGCTTAAAATGTAGTTTACTGTGTACAGAAGGATGTGGGTAGCATACCAGAGGCAGTCCCATCACAGAAGAAGAAACGGGCAGGGCATGGTGGAGTGTGTTCCTGTGAAGATAAGAGAAGACATGGGGATAAATGACACTCTAGGAAGGAGATACACAGGAAAAGGAAAATGCGTTTGTGATTTAATACAGAAATAATTGTCAAAAATCCCCGAGAATGACTAAACTCTGAGAACTTCATAAGAGGCACAGCTTTCTGAAAATAAAATGGTTTCATAGTGGATCCAAGCAAAACAGCTGACCAGGTGGCTCACTGAGTAAAGATGCTTACTGACAAGTCTGGTGACTTCTGTTAAATCCCTGGGACCCACATGGGAGAAATGCAATGGACTCCTGCAAGTTGTCCTCTGTCCTCAACGTGCACCATGGCACATGTGTCCTTTCCCACTTAAATAAGGAAGTATAGTATTTTTAAATCTCTGCAATGAATTTATGGAAAAAGTCTAGACAGATGGATTAATTATTGTTAGGCCCTCTATTATTGAAATAGTAATAAGACATTGCATCCACCAATGGGAGAGAAATCAACATTTTGAATGCCATTATTTGATTTAACAGAAATCTCTTTTTTTTTACATCTTATGAGCATTTATGAATTTTTAGATATTTACATTTGCACTATGTTCTCATTGCATATATTCATGCAAATTAAAATCATCAGAATTTAAATAGAATTTAGCCATTTTAAAAGGTGTTTTTAAACAGGTAATTTACATAAACTCCCTGGAATATTATGATATGTATTTTATACAAATCAGTAGCTCACCAGATTCCATGTTGAGGCCTCATGTGATCTCACATCCTACAAGGGATGCACATGGTTCACAGAGTCTCATTCTGTATAGATCAGGATGGCTTGAAAGCCAGTGCCCTCCTGTCTCAGCCTTCTGTGTGTCAGGATGCAGGAATACATCACCCTCCCCTGTAGCTGAAAGTTTTCCTGTGTCCCATCTGATCTGTAGCTGCTCAGACCCAAATAAACAAACAGAGGCTTATATTAATTACAAACTATATGGCCATTAGCTCAGGCTTATTACTGACTAGCTCTTACAATTAAATTAACCCATAATTCTTATCTATGTTCAGCCACATGGCTTGGTACCTTTTCTCAGTTCTGCCTTGTCATCTTGCTTCCTCTGTGTCTGGCTGGTGACTCCTGACTCAACCCTTCCTCTTCCCAGAATTTTCCTCATCTGCTTGCCCTGCCTATGCTTCCTGCCTGGCTACTGGCCAATCAGTGTTTTATTAAACCAGTGTACAAAAGCATTATCCCCAGCTACAGTACTCCCCAGCTGCCCTGTCTGTCTTCCTGCGCTAACTTTAGTATGAATTTTTCTAAGAAGATGCAGAAAAAAATAAAGTGTTTCTCATGAGAATTACTAAGTTAGGGATGAGACAGAATGAGTTTAACATTTTTGTAATGAACCAGTCTTTCATTAATGTATTTGAATGCTATTTTTTTGAAACATCTAATGATTAATACTACTTACGTGGGTATAGATCTTGCTGTACTCATACTGGAAAAGAACATTGACTCGTACAATTTACATTTCACTTAAATTTATCATAATCGTTACTGGACTTAGAAACTTGACAGTTTATGTCTCTGATATAATATCATAAAAAAACAAAAATTTGCCAGATTAGATTTTTCAAAGATTAGCAGGTAATCTGGGGGAGAAATCTCATATACTGATTTGGGATGCCTACAGGGAACAGTGTCCTTTGTGTTAAAATTCGATTTCTAAATTCAAGAAATATTTTATGTGAAGATTAACATGTTGCTTGAGAGCTTCTCTCCAGGGACTTTTGGCTACATCTACATTAACATATTTTGAGAACTTCCTGTGACCTAAAACCTTTTGCTTTATGACAGCTTTCTAATCTTTACTTTCAGTAATTTTCCAGAATTTTAGTTTTTATTCCTTTTTAAATTGAAATAAACTTATTTGTGTGTGTGTGTGTGTGTGTGTGTGTGTGTGTGTGTGTGTGTGTATGAGAGAAAAAGAGAAGGGTGGGGTGTATGTGTTCCTGTGTGTGTGTCTAGTGCATTTCGGGAGGCTGGAGGACAGCCTTCAGGAGTCAGCCCTCCCTTTCCACCATGTGAGTCCAGGAGTTGTACTCAAGTTTCTCTATCTTTATCCTGTGATCCAGGTCACCAGCCCTTATTCTTATTCTAAATCTTAAACATATTCATAGTCAACAAAAGGAACTAATGAAAAAAGATTAATGCTGTAGAGCCAATAAATAACAAGGAGTGCTAGATATTTAAAACAATATTTTATTGGTTGTTACCTGAGATTGGAAGTGGTTTCGTTATTTTTGACTGCTTCTATATGTAATCTTGGCCAGCAAGAATGTGCTACGCAGATCTTATGAGCATAAACCCTCTATTTAAGTAGTTTAAATACTTCATTTTTCCGGTTTTTATCTCTTTTTTTAAGTCCTTACAAAATTCCATATTATCTTTAGTAAATAATCAGTAAGTTAATAACAATAGTTTTAAAGTACCTATAATGAGAGTCATACTTTTCCTTTGGATGGGACAGCTACTTGGTTCACTGACAGAATAGAATTTTTGGAAATGCACCTAGACCAGACAGCAAGAGGCAATGTTTACTGCGGTCTGAGTACCTGACTGGTAGACTGACTCCCATGGAGACGGCAATCAGTCTCAAAACCCATCATCCTCATAGACATAATCTATCCCCTGACATATGCCAACATGCCTGCTAAAGGCAATGGGTTTCTTCAGATAAGAAAGATACTTGAACAATTTGGAGTCATTCATTCAACAAATGATTCCAACAGGCTTACTTTTATTCTCCAACGCTGGGAGAGGGTAAGGAGTTGCTAAGTTACTAGGTTCCAGGGCCTAATTAGTTTCCTTTGCAGTAATAAATAAAGGGGGCAATAAAGCAGCAGGCATTTTCATTTATTTCATGAGTCTTCCATTAACCAATGTATGCATATTTAAGGAAATAAATCATACTTTGTCAATTTCTAGGTGAGTGCAGTCTCTGAATCATTAGCTGCTTTATCTGAGAAACATGGGATTCTGGAGAGCGATGGCCTTGTGCTGTCATTAAGGTAGATGGAAGTGTGAAAACAAATTAGCATTGAGGTTTCTACTCCTCCAAGCTGCCGTCTAAGACAACACCTTGCATTTCCCAAGTGAAGAATAAACAAGAAAATTGAAGACCAGCTTTCACAGATGATAGGTAAGCTCTTATCTCTAACTAAGATATGGGAGAACTCTATTCACTTCCAAGGTTAACCAGAGGTCCAGAGATGGCAAGAATGATGAACGTGGGGGTCAGCCTGTGTCAAGGCTTCTGATCTCCTACCATTCCCAGAAAACTTCAAGGAAGTGAGATAAAAGATGACATGGTAGGATGCTGGAGAGATGGCTCAATGATTAAGAGTATGCACCTCTCTTGTAGAGGAGCACGGTTCAGTTCCCTGCATCCTCACTTCCCTGGCAAATAACAACCACCTGTAACTCCAGCTCCTGGGGATGGGATGCCCCCTGTTGGCCTCTGTGGGCACCTGCAAACTCACACACAGATCTTAAGTGAAAAAAACAAAAACACAACAAAACAGTGTTTATCAGTTGAGCAAGTATGTCTTAAGCTAAAGTTTATCTCAGTCCATAAAAGTGTAGATATGAAATGTCTATCATGTGATATGTGGGTTAAGTTCCGTTTAAGTAAGATTACTTGATTTGAGATGGTCATAAGATTACATACTCTTATAAGGAACATGTGACCCTGGGGTAGGTTACAGTTTGTAGAACATTTTCTAGTAGGCAAGAAGACCTCAGTTCCATGCTAGTGCCTGAAAAACAGAGCATGAGAGAATACGCCTATAATCCTCACACTTGGGAGGTGGAAGCAGGAGGGTCAGAAGTTTAGAGTCATCCTTTGCTATGTAGCAAGAGCAAAGTTAGCCTGAGCTATATGAAACCCAGGCTCAAAAAAGGAATCCATACATAAAAATCTTATGTGCAAACAGCCAGTTCATGCACTAAGGACAGGTCCTGGTCCCACTGCCTGGGGGCCTCCCAAACAGTTCAAGTTAATCAATTGTCTCACTGGGGGGGGGGGGCTGGAGGAAGGAGGACAGGGGAATCTGTGGCTGATATATAAAATTAAATTAAATTATTTTTTAAAAAAAGTTGTTGACAGAACAAACAAAATCTTATGTGCAGATCCTGGTGGTGACCAGAAGAGGGCATCAGATCGCCTAGAGTTGAAATTACAGATGGTTGTGACATGCCTTATCCAGGTGCTAGAAATTAGACCTGGTCCCCTGCTAGAGCAGCCAGTGCTCTTAACTGTTGAGCCATCCCTCCAGTACCATTTTCCTTTCTATTAACATCATCCTAGGAAGAACAAAAGCTTTAACTCAATAAAATAACAGCTCAACAAAGATGCCTTTAATGGATTGACATTGTCGACTGATCAATGAACTTTACCTAGGCCCTAGTTCATTCAGAATTCTTACAGGTTTTTTTTTTTTTTTCCTCCTGATAGTTTTTTGGGCATTTACTTTTTCTTCTTTGGTTGGAAAGTCTCTCCATCTTGTGCTAAAATGTTTTGTGATTTTGCAAAAATCCTTTAGATATGCTTTGCGGTTCTATTTTTTTGATCAATTTTATTGATCTTTACAGAAAAATAGCTCCATGTTATTCATTTTATTTATTGTTTTCTTGTTCTCAGTTTCAGTTTTTTATGCTCTTATGCTTGTAATCCCCTCCTCCATTTGCATCGTGTTCGTTTTATAATTCTTTTTCTATAATAGGTTCCTAAGGTCACGACTGAAAGTACTGATCTGAGCATTTTGCTTTTAGCTCATTGCATTAGCTACTTGTTGCTGTGAGAAAACACCTGACAAACGCCTCTTAAGGAAGGAAACATTTATTATCTCACAGTTTAAGGATATAGTCTATCATGGGGTTGGGGGGAGGTGTCCTGGTGTCAAGGGCAGTGGCAGGATGGAGAGGCAACTGGACACATGGTATGCACAGTCAGGAATTGAAATACTGGTATTCAACTTGCTTTCTCAGTTTTCCCCTTTTTATTTGGTCAAGAACTCTTAAGAAGATGTACACTCGACACTCAAATCTCAAACTCAGAGCAAGTCTTTCTTCTTCAGCTAAACCTCTTGAAAATGTCCTCACAGAAAGTGGCTGGTGGGTGTGTATAAGTGACTCCAAATACAGTCAAGATCACAGTGAAAAGTGATCCTCACACTGCTGTGTGCAGCTGAGACAGTAAATGCCCCCAACAATACCTTTGTTTTTAACAAATTTTACATTGAATTTCTATGTTCGTTCACCTTATTGTGTATTTTTATTCTCTTCTGTGACTGCCTGTTTAACTTTTGTATTATTTGAGACTGTATATTTCTAGTGTTTAAGTGTCTGCAGATGTTTCTTCTCTCTACTATTACCTATAAATGCCCAGTGTTGACAGTTTCTTAATTGCTTCTATCTAGTAGTGTGGTTCCTTTCCTAGAGCACCTTTATGTTTGCTAGGATCTATCGGGTTTTTGTTTGTTTGTTTGTTTGTTTGTTTTGTTTTGTTTTTATTTCAAGACACAGTTTCTGTGTAGCCCTAGCTATCTTGGAACTTGCTTTGTAGATCAGGCTAGCCTAGAGCTCAGGGATCCACTTGTCTCTGCCTCCCAAGTGCTAGTAGCAAAGGCATGCCCCACCCCATGCAGCTTGCTTAAAAAAAAGTAAAGGTGTTTAAAACTTCTAAAGGTGGTGCTGGGGAGATGGCTTAGAAGTTAGGAGTACTTGCTGCTCTTGTACAGACCTTGCGTTCTGTTCCCAGCACCTGTATCTGGGGGCTCACAGCTGTCTGGAAATCTAACTGCAGGGTATCGATGGCATTTTCTGGCTTTTTTATGCACCTGCACTTATGTGCACATGCATGCATACAGACACATACTCATACACATAAATAAATAATAAAATCCATCTCTAAAAGCCCCAAGTTTGGGTGAAAAATGTCTAAGTATGGCTTAATGTGGCATTCACCTACAGTCAGATTTACAAGGCTTAGGCAGGGAGATCAGGAGTTTGAGGCCAGCTAGAGCTAAACTACTAAGACCTTGTCTCGAAATCCAAGGGCTCAGGATTAAGCTCAGAAGAATTACCCTTCTATAGTATGTCCAAGATCCTTAGTTAAGTGACCAGCAGCACAAACGCCCAAACCAGGAGGCGCATCAGTGTCATTCCACTTTGTCTGACTTGGTTAGCTCTAACATGTAAGTGAACTTGGAGCAGTAACATTCATCTCACCTAACTACAAATGTTCCTTTTCCACTTATACTTACCGCAAAATACAGCATAACACATTCCAAATGGTCTCTTTCAGTTTGAAATCATGTGTTTACCAAAACAAATTTCTGTTAATTAAACACTACAAAGTAATGTTGCTCAGAAGATCATCTGAAATAATGGATTTTCTGTGAGTTTTGAGGCTGGGCAAATTGTATTGTCTAACAATGTTTTATCATCCCAATGATATGGGAGGAACGTAATTAGAGTATCTTTCATAATACATTTGTTTAATGCTGTTTAGTGTTTCAGACATTTTAAAAGTCAGCTGATGGGCTTAAGGAAATGACTGTGTCAGTAAAGTGCATGCTCCCAAGCACAGGGACCTTAGATCAACCCTCAGCACCATGTAAACTTCCAGTTATTTTGCTGGGAGCCTATAATCTGGAGTTCCAGGGCAAAGGCAGGAGGATTTCTGGGGCTTTCTGGCCAGTCTAACTGAATCAGTGAGCTCCAGGTCCACTGAGAGACTCTCAGAGATTTATGAAGACACCACTTGTCAATGTCCGCACAGTTAAAGATACACTAGTTTAAGAAAAAAATTTGGGCCAGCAAAATGACTTAGCAAGTTAAGGTGCTTGTTGCCAAGCCTGATAACCCGACTTTAATCCCTACAAAGTGAAGAATAGATTCCTGCAGGTTGTCTTTTGTCCTTCGCTTGTGTACTATGACATGGGCATGTTTGCGTGCAAGCACACACACACACACACACACACACACACACACACACACACACACAC